>PVKA01007504.1:0-77496 GCA_004027165.1 Ctenomys sociabilis | reverse complement strand
CATACTGGCTTTTTTTTCCACTTAGCATAATTCTCCAGAGATCTATCCAGGTTACTGTATGTACCAATAGCTTTATCCTCTTATTACTATACACATTTGATAGTAGGGATGTACTACAGTTACTTAACTATTTGTCAAATAGAGGACATTTGTGTAGATTAGCTTTTTTATCTATTACAACTAAGGCTACTATTGACAGTTTGGAGAGGTATATGTGTAAACATGCATTTTCATTTTCCTGGAATAAAATTCTAATAATGCATTTTCCACATCATGTGCTAAGTATCAATTTAGTATTTTTTTAAAGTGGTGCAAAGCATTTCTTTTTATTTTTTATTAGAATATTTTTGAGAAAAATAATGAAGACAATTATAATTGAGAACTGGTACACATACACATCACATTTTGGCCCATTTTACATCCTCTTCCCTTTCTCTCCTTTCTGTGCACTCCCAACCCCACCTTGCACATCTCCACAGCCCATGTCCATCTTCTATCATCTTTATTTTGCTCCTTAAATTATGTTTATTTGGGTTGCTCATATAAGAGAAATCATGTACAAAATTACCACACTGGACTCCCGAGTGGCTGCACTATCTCACCTTCTCACCTGACATAACCCAGCAATCTGTATTTTCTCTATTCTTAGCAGCATTTGGTATCATTGCTATTCTTACTGTATCCATTCTGTTCTACAGTGATATTTTACTATTGTTTTAGTATGCGTTTCCCTAGTAGTTAAAGATTTGAACTTTTATTTTCAATTCTTGTTTGCCATATATCTTAAAAGGTTTATATACAGATATCATCTTCAGGGAAATACATATAAAGTCTGTTTACATCTTCAACCACATTTTTTAAAAAAATCTTTACTCTGTATTTCACACAGGGTCTCACTACACACCTCGGACTCACAGTGATCCTCCTATCTCAGCCTTCCCAGCACTGGCATTACAAGTGGCTGCTACAATGCCAGCTTTCAGGGGCTGGCACTGCACACCCAGGTTCGAGGGCCAGCACATATATACCACAGGTGAAACCCAAGTCCTCACATTTGCCAGCCAGGTGCTTAGGCTGCCAAGCTATCTACCCAGCCTTGACCACTGTTTATTTTCTCCTGTCCACAAACACTATTGGAACAAATCTTTTTAATTCATTAAATTAAGAGAATGTAGCTGTGTATCTATCCTATCTATTTTGAATATACACATACAAAATGGTCATTTCTATCCCCTTTTTTGTTCAATTTTGTCACAGAAGGGTATTCCATTGTCATTTAAACATTATAGGTGCATGAATTCAGCAGAATATTCCAATATAGTCCAGTAGTCCATAATAGTAGTGGGTTATCCATAAAACTGGCAATGTCTGAAGTTGGTGACTTGAGCTTTTTTACAGCTCAGCATATTAACATGGCTTTACTTTTAATACTTTGTTTTTATACATTTCTCCTGGATGGTTAAGACCAAGGTAAACCAAGAACTATATAACAAGAAATGTAACTTTTGTATCTGATAAGGTCAGTCAAGTACCCTTAGGATTCTGAAACCCTGCACCACACTTTGTAGATCTTTTTTCAGTGTCAGTATATGGATGAGTCATGGCAATTGCTTGACAAATTTGCTCTCTGTGAAGGCCTGAGAGAGTATTTTCTCACCATAGGACCACCCTTAGGCACACTCTATATCATCAATGACATTCCTCTGTGGCCCTATAATCTCCTTGATCAAAAAATTTGGGACACACTGAGTTAAATGATGTCACAGTATAAGTTTTCACATGTCCTGACTCTTCACTGACCTTGAAAGGCTAGGATCAAAATGTTGGTGGTTTTTGAACCCCTTTTTTTCTCTAATTTTTGGTCTGCAAACTTAGGCTTCTGAGTGCAGCTCGGCCAGTGAGAGCTCCAAGTCCCGTCGTGCCAAAGGGACCTCTCCCAGCAATCCCCTTTCCCTGCGATCCCGGGACCCCAGACCCAGCACAGCTTGGCCAGTGAGTGAGAGCTCCAGGCCTGCCACACCAGAGGGACCTCTCCTAGCAATTCCCTTTCCCAGTGATCCCGATTCCATCCAGGGGCCCCAGACCCAGCGTAGCTTGGCCAGGAACCAACACAGGGGAACTACAGGAGCTACAGCAAAAAGGAACTGAACACAACAGTTAGATCCAGGCCACGCATAACTGGATAATCTCAAACTTAACAGACTGGCACCCGAATTTCATTACACACTAAGGTTATAGCTGCACCAAACCTCTACACCAAAAGTCAAAGGTCAGTGCTACACAAAATGACAAAGACAAGGAGAAAAAGGCAATCTCAGACATTGAGTCCACCAGTAAGTGTAGAGGACACTAGCTCAGCTGAAATGAATGAATTAACAGATACGGAAGCAAAGGAACAAAAGCAGAAAGGTACAGAGAAACTCAGATGAGAAGTAATTCCTCAAATAAAAAAGAAATATCTGAATACATAGCATCTGAAATAAAGAATCAAATGCAGACATATGGGGAAAAACCAACGCTCACCAAGAACAAGTGCAGAGAGCACCATTCCAGCTGAAATGTATGAATTAACAGTGTCTAAAGCAATGAAACAACAGCAGAAAGGTCAGGAGGAACTCAAAGCAGAAATTTCTAGAATCAAAAATGAATTCCTTGAAAAAAAATAATTCTTTGAAATCATAGCATCTGAAATGCAGAAACAAGTCCAGAAAAATATACAGAGGAAACCCAACTTGGAAGAAACTCTGCAGTTAAAGAATTAATAACCACCTCTAAAGAAGACATGCATTAAAAAAATAGAGGTGATCAGAAATATGGCATATTCCTTGAATGAGCAATACAGAAAAGAAGCAGAACGCATGAAAGAGAGAAGAACTAAAAATATCATCATGAGTCTAAAAAACCATTTGAGTGAAAGCGAAGACAGAGTTTCAGATCTTGAGGATGCTGGTACACCTACTGAAAAGGTGAGAAAGGATCTCTTAGAAACAACGAGAATGCAGGAAAAAATAATCCATCACCTGGAAAATGACGCCAGGATGAACAACGTGAGATTAATTGGCATAAATGAGAATAAAGGAGTCAATACAAATGACATAAAAAGAATATGGGCAGAAGTAATTGCAGAAAACTACCCAAATATGAGGAAACAATCCAACATTCAGGTCAGCGAAGCATACAGAACATCAAATAACTTCAACCCAAGTAAAAACACACCGAGAAATATAATACTCAAGATTCCAGAAATCCAACTCAAAAATAATATACTGAAAGGTGCTAGAGAGAAGAAGCAGATCACATTTAAAGGAAAACCAAACAGAATTACGGCCGACTTCTCTACACAAACCATGAAGTCAAGGAGAGCATGAATCAGAGTTCTTCAAGTCCTGTACGAAAACAAATTCCAGCCCAGATTATTATACTTTGCAAAACTCTCTTTCAAATTTGATGGAGAAGTGAAATAATTCCATGACAAAGAACAAAAGAATTTCATAATGACAAAGCCATCCCTACAAAGGCTGCTGAAAGAGGTTCTAGAGAGGGACCACAATGACCAGCACTCCACTAATGAGAATGGAAGGAACCCACTAAACAAGACAGACTATTAAACACAGGTTACAAAAGAGTAAACAACAGCAGGTAAATAGCATGGCAATCGTAAGTCAACACATTTTAGTTACAACCATCAATGAAAATGGATTCAATTCACCAATTAAGAGAAATGGACTGGCACAATGGATTAAGAAACAAAATCCAACAATCTGCTGTGTAAAAGAAACACACTTAACTCAAAAGGACATTCATAGGCTCAAAGTCAAAGGATGGAAAACAATTCTACAGGCCTCAGCTCCTCAGAAAAAAGAAGGACTAGCAATTCTATTCTCAGACAGTCTCAACTTCAAACCAAGAAGGATCACATGACGCAAAGAAGACCCCAAAATATTGGCCAGGGGAAAAATTCAAGAGCAAGAGGTAACACTCATGAGTATCTATGCACCAAACACAGGAGCACCCAACTATATAGGACAAATCTTAATTGACAATGAAAAACCTAATATCTAAGACCACAATCTTAAAAGGTGACCTTAACACTCACTTATCTCAAAAAGATAGATCAACCAGACAAACAATTAGCAAGGAAGTAGCAGAACTGAACCAGAGCTTGGAACAAATGGACTTGGTGGACATATACAGAGTGTTCCACCATACTACAGCTGAATACACTTTTTTTCAGCTGAACACGGGTCATTTTCCAAAATGGACCACGTATGAGTACAGAGGTCATGTGTAAGTATATGCAACAAAGCAGGAATTATCCCATGCATATTATCTCATGCACTGATGACAGTGCAATCAAACTGTAAATAAGTGACAAAAGAAATCAGAAAAATACCCTAAATACATGGAAGATAAACAATACCCTACTCAGCAATCAATGGGTTATACATGAAATTAAACAAGAAATTCAACAATATCTACAATTAATGAAAATTCAAGCACAACTTTTTGGAATTTATGAGATGGGATGAAAGCAGTTCTTAGAGGGAAAATTATAGCTATGAACTCAAACATTAGGAAAACAGAACGGGAAAAAATACCCTAATGTTGCACCTCCAACAACTAGAAAAAGAAGAGCAAACGAAACCTAGAGCACAAAGACGGGAAGAAATCATGAAGATTAGAGCAGAAATTAATTCAATTGAGATGAAGAAAACAGTTCAAAGAATCTACAAATCAAAACGTTGGTTCTTTGAAAGACTAAACAAAATTGATAAGCCTCTGGCCAACCTCATCAAAAAGACGAAAGAAAAAATTCAAGTACATGCAATAAGGGATAAAAAGGGTGAAATCACCACAGACCCAGTGGAAATTCAGAAGATTGTCAATAGTTACTTCGAAAATCTTTAAAATCAGAGAATAGAAGACACAGAAGAAATGTAAGATAGATTCCTCAAAAGGTACAAATTACCAAAACTGAATCAAGAAGATATAACAACTCTCAATAAGCCAATAACAGCCAATGAAATATGAAACATAATAAAAAGCCTACCAACAAAGAAAAGTCCAGGTCCTGATGGATTCAGAGCTAAGTTCTACAAGAAATTTATAGAAGATATAATCCCTACACTCCTCAAACTCTTCAATGAAATTGAAAAGGAAGCAGTCCTCACAAAATCATTTCTGGAGGCAAGTATACTCATTTCAAAACCAGGGAAAGACACAACCAAAAAGGAGAACTACAGGCCAATCTTCCTCATGAACATAAGCACAAAAATACTCAGAAAAATCCTAGCAAATAGAATACAGCAAATCACCAAGAAGATCATACACCATGACCAGGTTGGATTCATCCCAGGGATGCAAAGATGGTGCAATATTCGAAAATCTATAAATGTAATATATTATATTAATAGACTGAAATCTACAAACCACATGATCATCTCAATTGATGCAGAAAAAGCTTTTGACAAAGATCAACACTCTTTCATGTTCAAAGTCCTACAGAAAATTGGAATAGGTAGACTCTACCTTAACTTGATAAAAGCCATCTATTACAACCCAAAAGCTAATATAATCCTAAATGGAGAAAAACTGAAATCTTTTACTCTTAAATGAGGTACAAGACAAGTATATCCTCTATCACCCCTCCTATTCAATATAGTCTTGGAAGCATTAGCAACAGCCATTAGAAAAGAGGGAGAAATAAAAGGAATAAAATAGATAAAGAAGTTAAATTATTACTATTTGCAGATGACATGATACTTTACTTGGAAGACCTAAAAAATGCCACCAACAAACTACTAGAAGTGATACAGAAATTCAGTAAAATAGCAGGATACAAAATCAGTACTCAAAAGTCAATAGCATTCCTCTACACAGATAACACACTGAAAGGAAAACAGTAGAAACACTACCTTTTACAATAGCACTGCAGAATATGAAATACCTTGGAATTCACTTAACCAAGGAAGTCAAAGATCTTTTCACAGAAAATTACAACACCCTAAGAAAAGAGATTACAGAGGATTTCAGAAAATGGACAGATATTCCCTGCTCCTAGAGAGGAAGAACCAACATCGCGAAGATGGCCATACTCCCAAACTTGCTATACAGATTTAATGCAATCCCTATCAAACTGCCACCAACATACCTCCCAGGCCTAGAGAAATCGTTCCTACAATTTATGTGGAACCACAAAAGACCCAGAATAGCAAAGGCAATTTTGGACAATAAAGACAAGACAGGAGGCATCACAATTCCTGACTTGAAATTATACTACAAAGCCACTGTGATAAAATCAACATGGTATTGGCAATGAAATAGACTTGAGGATCAATGGAATAGATTAGAAGATGCAGAGGCATCTAGGAACACACTCAGCCATCTGATCTTTGACAAAGGGGCCAAACAAGCTCACTGGAAGAAAGATAGCCTCTTTAACAAATAGTGCTAGAAAATCTGGCTTTCTACATGCCAAAAACTAAAACTTGACCCACCTCTATCACCATGCACTAAACTAAAGTAAAAATGGATTAAAGATCTAAACATTGAAACAGAAACACTCAATCTCCTGGAAGAGAATGTAGGAGGAACTCTTGAAGACATAGGGGTAGGTAAAGAGTTCATGAACAAACATATATTTGCACGGGAAACATTTGAAAGAATCAACAACTGGGATCAATTCTTGTTGAGGAGATTATGCACGTCAAAAGAAATTGTCAACAAAGTGAAAAGACAACCCACGAATTTTGAAAAATTCTGATAAGCAATCAGACAAAGGTCTGCTGTCTAGAATATGTAAAGAACTAAGATATAACAGGACCCTCAAATTTAAACACTCAAATCAGAAATAGGCATCTGTGATGAATATACATTTCTCATAGGACAAAATTAAAGAAGCTAATAAATATATGAAAAAATGCTCCACATACCGTCTCACTCCAGAAAGAATGGCCATCATAAGGAAATCAATCAACAACAAATGTTGGAGAGGTTGTGGGGAAAAGGAACACTTCTCCACTGCTGGTGGGAATGTAGACTGGTACAACCATTGTGGAGATCAGTATGGAGACTCCTCAAAAGAGTAGGACTGGAAATCCCATTCAAGCTGGCTATCGCCTTACTGGAAATTTTCCCAGAGGAACTGAAAACACTATATCATACTGATATATGTGTACCTATGTTCATAGCAGCACAATTTGTGATAGCAAAATCTTGGAAACAAGATTCCTTGTCACATGAGGAATGGTTGAAAAAGATGTGGTATTTCTATATAATGGAGTATTACTCAGCTATTAAGAATGATAAGTTTGAAGCATTTATACTGAAGTGGATGCCACTTGTACATAGGCCACAGTCATAGCAGCAGTGTAAGTCCTTTATACTGTTTCCGAAATTTGCCTAATTCTTCTAGGTCTTTTTTATTGCCTTCATTTCCATAAGTACTTCATATGTACACACATAATCATGAAAAAGACTTAATCCTTAAAAAAATTACAGTGGACCACCTGAGGGTATCAAAATCTGCCACTGTGAAAGCCCTTAAACAAAATGAAGTAATATTTGCAGCTAGCTCATGCATATCCTCTTGTATACTTTAAATCATCCCTAAATTAATATAATCTAGTATGAAATACAAGTTAAATCTGTGTAAATAGTTGTTGTACTATAGTTTAGAATATGCATGTTCAGCACAGATTAGCTTTTTCATATATTTTTTATCTGCTATAAGTTGAAGCCACAGGCATAGAATTCACAGCTATGGAGGACCAGCATTACATTCACTATATACTATTTGCTAGACCTCCATCTTGTATTAGCTTGTCTCAACAGCAAGCTATGTTACAACCCAAACCACAGGTAAACATGTCATCTTTCTCTCCGTCAGCTGTCTACATCATTTTTCAAATCATGAAACTCACTAAAAATAATCACAGCGCACAATACAGAAGATAAAATTATTTCCAGAAAAATGAACTCTCAACTAAATTACTAAAATATTGTCTGCAATTATCACTGAGTAGTATGACCAGTGGTGACCAGGCTTTTTTTTCCTTTTTACTTATTTTCCCAGATATCCCAAAGTATGCATGTGTGACACTAATACTTACTCTTTCTTTAATAAAATACATGGATCTTCAAAGCTCAATTTTAATTTCTCCCCAACCTCTGTTGTTAGGGAGAAATATCTAAGTTATTAACAAGCGTATGTCAGAGCATTCACCAGAAGGCTGCAATCTGCTTTTCCATCTCACAAAAACCAAGAGAGAATAACAAAAACTATTCAATTTACTTTGTTAAGTTGCTGTTGTGTATCATAAACAGTCATCAATCAACTCTGTCACATTTATTCTAATTTGATAAAATGTATTTCATTTTTAATTAGCTTCAAGTAATAAGCAAACAGGAAACAGTAATCAGTAGTAATGAAAGAAATGAGATTTCATTTCCCCCACAGTAATGTTTTTTCTTTTTTTTTATTTCTACTGTATGTTTGGGTTTTTTTTAATCTTTTATTTGATACGGGGTCACTATACAGCTCAGACTCATAATGATCATGATGTCCCAGCCTCCCCAACACTGGGATTACAGGCGTATGCCATCACACCAAGTTTTAGTGGCCAGCTCAGCCTGAGGCCATCACTGAATGCAGTACTTCTGATCGAACCCGAGTCCTTGCACTTGCCAGGTACATGGTTAGACTGCCATGCTATCTCCCTGGTCCCACTAATTTTTTGCCCTATTTTTCAGAGTTGGTTTGTTGTGAATTAAGCATGATAAATACTGATTTGACCTTAAATCATATTATTAATAAAAACATGTCAATCAAAACAGAAAGACTACATGTTAGTGAAATATTAGCAAAAGTTGACCAAAGCTATTATGAAATGGTAAAGGATTTTAAGTACTGAATTTGTCTTTTCTCAATATATCAGATCCTTACTTACTTTGTTTCTTTGCCACAAACTATTGTCAATTATCAGTGCAAATATCCTCAACTTTTTGCTCCTTAGTCTGCTTATGAGATACTTCACCCACCCCTGCTTTTAACTGGTCAGATAGGTGCTCAACCTGGAAATCATTTAACTATGCCCATCAGGCATAATATCAATGTGTGGGTATTTCATACTAAAAGGAAATTCTTCCACTCCATTTTAAAGAGTGCTTTCTCTCTGCAATATGCAACTTCTGCACCATCATCAAGAGATACTCCTATCTGACAAAGAATACTAAAAACTCTACTAAAGCACACAGAGCAATATGCCTGGTCCAGGAGAAATTCACTTCTATCAAATTTTCAGCAAAGATGCTTCAAAAACATTTTCAAATAAGAAGGGCCACAGTTTTGCATGTCAATATTCTCTATCATTTGTACATAAAACAATTGGCTGGGAAGTTTCCTGGAAACCACAGAAACACACACTCTAAGAAATAAAATGAGATACCCAGACACTGTTCTAACCTGTAAACTTCCTAGTTTGAACTAACAAGACAAAAGAATGTCAACATGAGATTAAAAAGGGGGTGAAAGGTTTATATAGTACATTAGTCCACTTTCTGTTGCTATCACAAACTAACTGAAGCTGCAGGTTTATTTAGCTCACAGTGTGGAAAGTTCAGAGTACAAACATCATAGTGCCAGCTCTGGCAAGAGCTCCCATGACTACATTACATCATGGTAAATGTCTTCACCACAGAAGAAAGCACATGAGACAGGCAGACCAAAAGTGAGGTGCAACCCGTCTTGCCCTTTTACAACTCACCTTCACAGGAACTGAGGTCTCATGAGAGCTACCATAATCCTTTTCACTGGATAGTTCAGGCTGGTCCCGAACTACAGTGATCCTCCAGCTTGGCTGCCAAGTACTGGGATTACAGGTGTGCACCACCACACCCAGCAACAAGAGGTTATTTAAATACTTGTTTTTCCTTGCATTTCAACGTAAGAAAACAGCAAGTAATGAATAAGTGTATCTCTTGTTCATCTCTTGGGAAACAAAAGTAGCCACTGAACTTGATTAATGAAACTAGGAGATACAAGAGCAAATTAATAAATATCTACTGGCAACTTCTGAGCCTCCCTCCATGTTGAACCAGGACTGAGCAAGGAATCTGTACACTGATACTCAGAAAACAACTGCCAAGAAGAAGAAAGGCAGAGACCAGGGCAGAAGATTAAAGGTACTAAACTCTTCAGAATAAGTCTTTTTTTTTTTTTTTTTTTTTTTTTTTTGCAGAACCGGGGATTGAACTCTGGCCCTTGCGCTTGCCAGGGAAGCGCTTATTCCACTGAGCCATCTCCCTGGTCCCAATACGTCATATTTTAATTACTGGATAGATCATTTAAATAGCAGCACTCCAAAACAACAATGAGCAAACAGCCACACAATTTGGACCTTTGTGGCATTCTGACACATTCAAGTCTCCTCACTGGGCAAGAATGGTCCTGGGAATCAACTGCAAGGCCTCACATGTGCTAAACAAACACTCTTCCACTGAGCTACCTTCCCACCCTCAAGCCTCATCAATTTTTAAATTTAAGAAACAGGTTTTAATAAACAAGACAAGTCACAAATAAAACAAATTTTACACTACAAATAGCAAGCTTACAAAATAATCACTTTAATACTTATAAATAATAAGAATAATTATTTCTTATTATGTTAATGAACAGAAACTATTTTTAACTTGAAAATATAATTTTATCTTCTTTACTCGCTCCAAAGTAGTGAGGTAAACTTTCATATTCTCAGGTAACACCAAGTATTCAGTACAGGGTGGCCGGGTCAGCAGGTCCTGATGATGGCCTGGTCTCCCAAAAGCCTTCCTGGTAACTGTTATCTTTGGTCCCTTCATAGATCCTAGCTGAGAAGGGGGCTCCTTCAGTCCTATAGTTGAAGCCTTTTGGCTTCACTTGCTAGATATTGTAACTCCCTCAAAAAAGTGTGTATGAAACACTAAGCTTCAGGTCCCATAGATATATTGGTAAATTAGGAATTCTGCAGCAGAATATGTTTTAAACACTTGTAGTTTTCCATAAGCTATATTTTTGTATATTTAATTGCTATTATAAAATGTTAATTTTTTTCTAATCACCTATTTAAAGATAAGACAAACATGTAACTGTCTCAACCACATCTAAATAAAAAGTAGATTTGGGGAATAAAATTCAGCTGAACAATTTTCTCTCTGAGAATAAGCTAAAACCCATTATCAAACCTATATTTACTATGGGTTTATTCCTTTCCACGATAGCCCAGATAAAGTTAAAAAATAAACATTGACTTGAATAGAGAACACTCAACAGACAGGCTTACTACAACAGCAGCATAACACATGCTCAGGACCACAATCAAAATAAAAATAAATCCATTTCATCTAAATTCAGAGTTCTTCTAACCAAGAGTAGAATCTCCTATATTCATTTATTCATTTATTTAATATATTTGATCCAAGCACCTAGGATGTCCCAAGTATTAAGTTAGTTTTGGTGGTAAATTGGACCCTGCCTTTGGGAAACACTGTTTTGAGAGGAAAAAACAACAAAATAACTCTATATATAATGTTAATTACAAACTTGGTGCCATTTTTTGGTTTTAAATGTCATCAAAGCCCCATGTGTTCAATACCTGACCTCCAGGATGGCAGTACTAGGAGATGGTGGGAGACTACCGCTAGGAGGTGAGACCTAGCAGAGGTCTTTAAGTCACTGGAGCCATGCCCTCACAAGAGATTGTGGGACTCTGGTCTCCTTTTCTTTTCTAGGAGGTGAGTGGTTCTACTCTGAAACACATTCCCACCATGACATGCTGCCTAATCTAGGCACAAAGCAAACAGCCAATCACTTAAATGGAACCTCCATACCACGGAGCCAAAACCAACCATTTCTCCTTAAAGTTAATTATCTCAGGTATTTTGTTGTCATGATAGAAAAGTTACCTAACACACTTTGTAAGAATATCAATGAAAGAATGATTGGGAAGTTCTATTTATCTCAAGATAATTCATACCAAATCAAGGTCCCACATTTTTTATTCATGTAAATTTTTGAATTAATTTTATGGAGAAACAAATAGTAATGAAACAGTTTCAAAACTGATTAGTAGGGCAGTTTCAACAATTAATACATTTGTAGTTGTTATTCATAGTACAAGATGCAGACATGATATCCTGTCCAAACACTCTTAGTACAAATCTTTCTTCTCATTGAATTAAGACAAAGTAGCTATATATCTATTCTAACTATTTTGTATATAGATACAAAATGGTCCTTCATTTGTATCCCCTTTTTTAGTTTTGTCAGAGATGGGTTTTCCATTGCCATTTAAATATTGTAGGTATGTGAATTCAGCAAAATATTCCAATATAGTCCAGTAGTCCATAAGAGTAGTGGGTCATCTGTAGGGCTAGCAATGTCAGAAGTTGCTGACTTGAGCATTTTACAGATCAGCATATTAATAAAGGCCCCACATTTTAAATCCACTTAAAATTTTCATAACAAATTATAAACAAAGAATAATTTAAATGATATCCAATTGCCAAGACTCTCTGAAATAATCCATGATTTCTCATATTCTTGCTCTCATGTAGTGCCATACCAGAGTGAGCCAGGGTTGGCCTTGTATGACCAGTGATAAATGCAAATAGCAGTCTTCAAACTCTAATGCTAGACCATGGAAGGCACTGAAGCTTCTATCTTGGCCTCTCGTACAACTTGCCCAGAGGAAGGCAACAATAATGCCCCAAGGACACTCAAACATCCCCACAGAAGGGCTCACAACTAAAGTGTAACTGAAATCCTAGATAAAAGTCAGACACATACATGGGCCACTGCAACCATATCCATGATGGGCTACTGCTTCTGCTAATATAAAACTGCAAATGTCTGAAATTCACCCTAAGATAGCTACATATTCAGGTCCTTCCTGAACTCCTGGATAAAAGAAACCACAAGAAAATAAATGATTCCCATTATACTAAGTCATTACATATTGTGTGAGTTATTATACAACATTAAATAAACTGGATAATTTCTCTTCAAAAAGTAAATAAAAATGATTTTATTTCATCTAATACTTAAGGAAGTCACTCATAAAAACTATGAGTTGAGTATTGATTTAGAAGAGTGGATAACATCTTCCTCCAAATACTAGCAATGATACAAAGTTTTATTGTCACTTTGAACTATACAGAATTATAATGATGAAGAGTGATTTTTTAAGATAACTGATTTTTCAAAATTATGTAATTCACTTCCAAATTAATGTTTGCTAAAGGTCCCTTCCCATTTTGTAATCATCAATTATGAACTAGAGACCTTTGCTAGATCTTTACTGGTCATTCCCATTGCATGGGGTTCCAGAAGTTCAACCTCACTGCCATCAAATTCAAGAAACTGTGCAGAGGGCAGTATATGTGATTTTACTTTGGAATAATTTCCAAGGCATGGAGGCATTAATAGGTACAACATAGCAACAGGATGAATGCTAGCACTCAAGTAAAAAGTGTGAGTGAGAATTTGTTTTAATTTTTGTATTTTAGTAAAAGTCTACAAGGTCTCATTATACAGATCCAACTCATAGTAATCCTCCTGTTTTCAGCCTCTCAAGCGCTGAGATTACAGGCATGCACCACCACGCCAGTCTCAGTCACTGTCTCAACATGCCCCAGGGCTGAGGCTGGTACAGCATGCCAGGGATCAAACTCCAGCCACTGTGCTCTGCCTGAACAGGTGCTTTAATTTGCTGAGCTATCTGGCTAGCCCTAAGAATAAACTTTATATGCTGTAAGACCACAGAGAGTTTCACATTGTAATAACTTCCCTACCCTCTGTGGTGAACAGTAAATCATATCTGATATTTATGACACCCTTTACAATAAGAATTAACCTCATTCTTAAAAAAAATATGGTAGCTAAGAAGACTGTACTCTCTCCAAATGCTGAGCATGGATTAACTTTAAGAAGATAGGCAAGAAAAACACCAGGCACAGGAAACAGGGTGTTACCAAAACACTCTTGGGAAGCAGGCAATGTCTCATCGCGTGTACAAGAACACAAAGCTATGACACACTAAAATATATTATTCTCTTCTATCTACATCACCATAGAAAATATCTTTATGTTTTGGAATGTAGGCTTTCAATTTAGTTATTTTTCTTTAGTCTCAAAGACCTTTCACTGTTGATTGGCTTTTGTCATTTCTCTTAAGAAATCTGCTATTCATTTCACTGTTTATTCCTTTCAAATAAATATGCATTTGGAGTATGGAGAGTTTCTTAAATCTAGGATGTCTTTCATCACATCTGGAAAATTCTTAGTCATCACTTCTTCAAATATGTGTCTAAAAGACCCCCGAATCCATGATGCCTAATATGGCCCTGAAATGTAACTATCCAAAACAGAACATTTGATTTCTCCCTGAAACCTATAATCCTCTAAAACATCTTCCAAAATGTTCAAAGCAAAAACCTAGCAGAACTCAATTCTTCTCTTCCTCTCACATTCCTCTTGAATCAATCAACATATTCTTTATAATGTACTTTAAATTCACCATCTTCTCCCTAGCTATAGTAAGAATATATACCTCTCATCTCTGATCCAGATCTCTTTATGGGAGCCCTCTGACTTGGCAATTGATTGTCTACACCCCACATATATCATGGGGATCTTATCAAAACATCAGTCAACTTGCAAGCTTCCTTAATTCCCTGAAACTCTTGCATTTTTTAAAGGGTAGAATAAACTCCATTCTTAAAGCAAGCCAATATGATCTAGCCCCTGCCTACCTCACAGCCTCATCCCTCTTTCCTACTTTAGATCCTCTGGTCTCTGTGTGGGTCTTTTATCTTACGAAAAACCTTAATTCTCACATTTCTCTCTACCTGAACCTTTCCTCCTCTGATACATTGGAATGGTGGTGTCTTAGTTACTTGTCTTGTTGTTGGGACAAAGGACCTAACATCCAAAGCAAAAGGAGAAAAGGTTTATTTCAGAAATTTCAGCCCATTGTTGGTTGGTTCACAGGCTTGGCAGAGAGGCATGGTACAGGACAAACAGTCCATGGCAGGCAGGAAGAAAGCAGTGAGCCTCCACTTCTCTTTACTTCATCCAGGCTACAAGTCTATTGATTGGTACCATCCACACCCAAAGTGGGCCTTCTAATCATCCACACCTACAACTATCCTAAGCAATCAGTAGATTAATCCAATTATCACACCCTTAATCTAGTATCACACTCTTGATCCAGCCACCTCCCCAGACCCTACCTTATGAAAGCATGAGGCTTTAGGGGTGGGAATACCTAGATATAAGCCATAACAGATGGACTTTTTCATATTATGCAGGTCCCTGAACAAATGTTACCTCTACAGAGAAAACTTTCTTAACTACTCTGAAGCAACTCCTTTTGGTAATCACCCTTACCTCCTTCTGCTATATTTTTTTAAAGAGAAAAAAATATATAAAAATGGCAATATAATAGAGTTTCTAAACAGGTTAGTAGGAGAGTTACAATTAACACATTGCACATAGTTGTCTTCACAGTAGACAGAGTACAAGATAAAGAAATCTTGTCAAAACAGTAACACAAACCTTTCTTCTCAATGAACTAAGAGAAACTAGCTATACAACTATCATGTGTAGATTTTTTTCTTTTTCCCTTTCTTTCCCTTTTCCCATGTCACAGTTTATCTTTTCTTTTACACAGCTCCTTCACAATTCACAATATCTACTGTGTGTTTTAGATCTTATTTACTAATTCAGTTTCTCACACTAGACAACACAGTGTTTATATATGAGTTTATCTCACTTAAGAGTACAGCTTAAGTTGCATCCATTTGCCTATAAAAGTCTCCAGTTTATCCTTTATTGCTCCTGAGTTGTACTCCATTATATAATAAACATATATACAAATTTTTATCTATTCCTTGATTGATGAGCATTTGCCCTGTTATATTTTCTTAATACCATTTACAGCTACAAAAATATTGTATTTTCAGATGTATATTTGTTAAGGGCTGACTCCTACTATTAACATACAAACTCCATGTATATAGGGATTTTGTCTCTCTTGCCTACTACTATATCCTAAGTGATCAACATATTTCATGGCACATTTATTGAATAAATGAATATAAATCTCATTCAGACAGACATCACCTATAATTTCTTTCATTCTTCTGTTTCTCTCCTGCCCTTAGAACAAGTGTTCATTACTTAATATCTCTATTCAAAAACTTCCAAAATCCACTATAACCAACAAAATTGAATCCAGATTTCACACCTGCTAATAAAGAGCTTTTTATAGCTAGAACACAGTAAATGCCTTAAGGTTTTTTTCTTTCACCTCTCCCTTATACAAACCTTCTAAATAGCTGAGACAACATAAGGGGATAAATGAAACTTGTGTGTTAGAGAACTTGAGGGCTACCTACATTGTTCCCTATGCCCTGTCATTTGTCAAGAAGTTATAAGAATTATATAAGACAAAGAAAATCACAGTACATGTCACATGGACAGCATGCTTAACATATACTCATTAATCATTAATACTGGCTGAGAACCCTTATATCATAATATCTAGTTCAGTGGATTGGACACATGAAAAATTTGTAGATATTTGACAAAGATGTGCTAAAATTTGCCCTTCTGCTGTCAAAATCAATTAGAACATGATCAAAACTTATGACATAAATTATATAGTCATCACTTCTTGGAAGGCAGAACTCCTTCCAAGTGCCTGCCACTGACACCAAAAATTTAACACCTGGGTGAAAAATAAGAGGAAAGAATTTCACAGTAACCTATTTTCCCCTCAGTAAATCAACCAATCCCATGACTCCATGGGCCTTCCCAAACTAAGCAAAGTATGTCTCCACATACTTCTTCCAGTGCCAGCCTTTGCTCCCAAACCTTCCTACTCTCTAGTTCGTATGCTGTGCCTACAAACTCCTACAACTTCCTGCCACTCTCCCTGACCAATCAGAACTGAACCGAACAGAACATATCTCAACTAATCAACAGACTTAATCACTACCAGTAGCACAGATGCCAACTGACCAGGGGTGGTCACATGTGGCAGCAATGTGTAGCCCAAACAGAACTCCATGAGGGAAAAGACTGCAGAGGAAATGATGCAGAGCTTCATTCCAGTCAACATTCCTTCCTCCCATTCCACATAGGGCCATTTTTTCCAACCACTGGGATAATAAAAATAACATCAAGATTGTTTGTGTATCACTGCTACTCAAACAATAAATGACATTTCATGTGGGTTCTTCCTGCTCAATGCTTACATGTTTAAAAAGTAAACATTTCATTAATTTTCAATCTAATAATGAATATTCCCCATATCCAAGTGGTATGAAGAAATTAGAGTTTGCATCAGTCTACTTTTAAATCATTTAAACACAAGGTGATAAATGAAGTGGTCTCTGTAATATATAGAAAACAAACACATAGGCTGAAAATTATAGCATAATCATCTTACCAAAGGGGCACAACAGGCTCACCTCCAAGGACAGCAACAGGAAGAGTTGAGCACAGCAGCCACACCCAAGCCAGGCACAACTACATGAACTAGATCTTGGTATACCAGTACCTGAATTTCATAAGGTGCAAAGGTTATAACTGCACCAAAACTCTACACCAAAGTCAGAGGTCAGAGCTATACCAAATGATAAAAACGAGGAGCCACGTGCAATCTCAGGCCTCAAGCCCACCCAAAACAAGTGCGGAGGATGCTAGCTCAGCTGAAATGTATGAATTAATAGCAATGGTAATAAAGAAACAACAGCAGAAAGTTATAGAGGAACTCAGATCAGAACTTATTTCTGTAATAAAAAAAGAAATATCTGAATTCATAGCATCTGAAGTAAAGAATCAAATACAGAAACATATAGGAGAAACCCAAAGCCCACCCAGATCAAGTGCAGAGGACACTAACTCAGCTGAATTTTATGAATTAACAGAGTCAGAAGTAAATAAGCATCAGCAAAAAAAGGCATAGAGGAACACAGACCAGAATTTATTTCTGAAATAAAAAAGAAAGAAATGCCTGAATTCATAGCATCTGAAATGAAGAATCAAATGAAGAAACATGGAGGGAACCTAATCTGAAAAACTCAGCAGTAAAAGAATTAATAACTGCTTCTAAAGACATTGATAAAAAAAAATAGAGAAGATTAGAAAACTGATGGATTGCTTGAATGAGCAATACAGGAAAGAAATGAAGCAGACTCAAAGAGATATAGAGGAACTTAAAATCTCAAACACAAGCCTACAAAACCATTTCAGTGAAAGTGAACACAGGGTTTTAGGTATTAAAGACACTGGTGCAGCTAGTGAAAAGGTAAGAAAAGATATATTGAACACAACAAAGATGCAAGAAAAAATACTTCATCACCTGCAAGACAATGCAAAGATCAACAACATGAGACGAATAGGCATTAATGAGAAAGGAGTCAATACAAATGATATAGAAAGAAAACAGGCAGAAGCAATTGCGGAAAACTTCCCAAATATGAGGAAGCAATCCAACATTCAGGTAATCGAAGCTTACAGAATTCCAAATAACTTCAACCCAAGTAAAAACACACCGAGACATATAATAGTCAAGATACCAGAAATCCAGCACAAGAACAATATACTGAAAACCACTAGAGAAAAAAAGCAGATCACATCCAAAGGATAACTCATCAGAATTACGCCTGTCTTCTCTGCATAAACCATGAAGGCAAGAAAAGCATGGATCAGAGTACTTCAACTCCTTTATGAAAACAAATTACAGTCCAGACTACTATAACCTGCAAAACTCTTTCAACACTGATGGAGAAGTGAAATACTTCCACGACGAAGAACAACTAGAGAATTTCATGATGACAAAGCCAACCCTACACAAACTACTAAAAGATGTTCTAGAGAAGGACCAAAATGATCAGAAATGAACCAATGAAAACGAAAGGAACCCACACAATAGAGCAAACAAGCACAGGAGAAAAAAAGGAGTAAGCAACAGCAGATAAATAACATATCAATCATAAGTCAACACATCTCAACTATAACCATCAATGTAAATGGACTCTTTTCACCAATTAAGAGAACTACACTGGCACAGTGGATTAGGAAACAGAATCCAACAACATGCTGTATACAGGAAACACACTCAACTCATAAAGAAATTCATAGCGTGAAAGTTAAAGGATAGAAAACAATAATTCATGCCCTAGCACCTCAGAAAAAAGCAGGAGTAGCAATTCTGTTCTCACACAGTCTCAACTTCAAACCAAGCAATCAATGGGTCACAGATGAAATTAAACTAGAAATTCAACAATATCTACAATTCAATGAAAATTCACCCACAACGTATTGAAATTAATGGGGTACAATGAAAGCAGCTCTCTGAGGTAAATTCATAGCTATGAACTCACACATTAGGAAAACACAATGGGAACAAATAAACACACAAATGCACCACTTCAAACATCTAAAAAAGGAAGAGCAAACCAAACTCAGAGCCCAAAGATGGGAAGAAATCATAAAGATTAGAGCAGAAATTAATTCAAATGAGAGGAAGAAAACAGTAGAAAGAATCAATGAATAAAAAAGCTGGTTCTTTTAATGAGTAAATAAAACTGATAAGCCACTAGCTAATCTCATCAAAAAGAAGAAAGAAAAAAATTCAAATACAAACAATAAGGACTGAAAAGTGTGTAATCACCACAGACCTAGTGGAAATTCACAAGATTATCAATAGCCACTTTGAGAATCTATACACTCACAGAATAGAAGACACAGATGAAATGGACAGATTTCTAGAAAGGTACAACTTATCAAAACTGAATCAAGAAGATATAACAACTCTCAATAGTCCAATAACAGCCAACAAAATATGAAATGTAATAAAAAGCCTGTGAACAAAGAAAACTCCAGGTTCTGATGGATTCACAGCTGAATTCTACAAGAAATTTGCAGAAGATATAATCCCTACACTCCACAAAACTCTTCAATGAAATTGAAAAGGAAACATTTCTCCCAAAATCATTCCAGGAGACAAGTATTATACTAATACCAAAGCCAGGAAAAGACACAACTAAAGAAGAGAACTACAGGTCAATCTCCCTCATGAACATAGATACAAAAATCCTCAATAAAATCCTAGCAAATAAAATACAGCAAATCATCAAGAAGATCATACACAATGGCCAGGTAGGATTCATCCCAGGGATGCAAGGATGTTTCAATATACACAAATCTATAAATGTAATACATTATATCAATAGAGCGAAAACTAAAAACCACATGATCATCTCAATTAATGCAGAAAAGGCTTTTGACAAATTCCCACAATCATTCATGTTCAAAGTCCTACAGAAAATTGGAATAGAAGGCCTCTACTTAAGTCTGATAAAAGCCATCCATGACAACCCAAAGGTAATGTAATTCCAAATGGGGAAAAGCTGAAATCTTTTGCTCTCATATCCAGAACAAGATAAGGATGTCCTCTATCACCTCTCCTATTCAATATAGTTTTGGAATCATTAGCAACAGCCATTAGAAAAGAAGGAGAAATAAAAGTAATAAGAATAGGTAAAGAAGTTAAATTATCACTATTTGCAGATGACATGATAATTTACGTGGAAGACCCAAAAAGTTCCACCAAGAAGCTACTAGAATTGATACACAAATTCAATAGTATAGCAGGATATAAAGTCAATACTCAAAAGTCAATAGCATTCCTCTACACAGATAACAAGCACACTGAAAGGGAAACTATAGAAGCAATACTTTTTACAATCACACCATGGAAAATTAAATACCCTGGAATTCACTTAACCAAAGAAGTCAAAGATATTTCCATGGAAAATTACAACACCCTAAGAAAAGAGATTGTAGAGGATTTCAGAAAATGGAAAGACATATCCTGCTCCTGGATAGGAAGAACCAACATTGTGAAGATGGCCATACTCCCAAAATTGTACAGATTCAATGCAGTCCCCATCAAACTACCAACAAAACACCTCCCAGGTTCAGAGAAATCATACCTACAATTTATTTGGAACCACAAAAGATCTAGAATAGCAAAGACAATCCTGGCCAACAAAGACAAGACAAGAGGCATTACAATTCCTGACTTGAAATTATACTACCAAGCTACTGTGATAAAATCAACATGGTATTGGCAACAAAATAGACCTGAGCATCAATGAAACAGACTTGAAAATGCAGAGGCCTCTACAAGCCCACTGAACCACTTAGTTTTCCACAAAGGAGCCAAATATGCTTATTGGAAGAAAGATAGCATCTTTAACAAATGGTGCTAGAAAAATTGGCTCTCCACATGCCGAAAACTAAAACTGGACACAGGTCTACCACCATGCACTACACTAAAGTGAAAATGGATTAAAGATCTAAACATTAAAACAGAAACATTCAATCTCCAGGAAGAGAAAGTAGGAGGAACTCTTGAAGACATAGGGGTAGGCAATTAGTTCATGAACAAAAACCAAATCGCATGGGTAATAAATGAAAGAATTAACAACTGGGATCAACTCTTCTTGAGAAGTTTTTGCACATCAAAAGAAATTACCAACAAAGTGGAAAGGAAACCCACAAAGTTTGAAAAAATTCTAACTCATAAGCACTCAGACAAAGGTCTGCTCTCTAGAATTTATAAAGAACAAAAAAAATTAAGACCTCTAAATTTAAAGACTCAATCCAGAAAGGGGCATCCGAGATTAGCACACACTTCCCAGAGGATGAGATTAAGAAAGTGAATAAATATATGAAAAAATGCTCCATATCACTAGCCATCCATGAAATGCAAATTAAAACAACACTGCAATACCATCTCACTCCAGAAAGAATGGCTATTATAAAAAAATCAACCAAAAACAAATATTGGACAGGTTCTGGGGAAAAGGGAACCCTTCTCCACTGCAGGTAGGAATGTAGACTGGTACAACCATTGTGGAAATCAGTGTGGAGACTCCTTAAAAAACTAGGACTGGAAATCCCATTCAAGCCAGCTACCCCCTACTGGGAATTTTCCCAGAGGAAATGAAAACATCATATTATAGGGCTATATGTGCACCTATGTTTATAGCAGCACAATTTGTGATAGCCAAATCTTAGAAACAACCAAAATGCCTATCACATGAGGAATGGTTGAAAAATATGTGGTATTTTTATACAATGGAGTATTACTCAGCTATAAGGAATGATAAACTTGAACTCTTCATATTTAAGTGGATGCCACTTGAATATATACTTATAAGCAAAACAAACCAGACCCACATGTGCAAATATTATATAGTCTTCCTAGCATAACTCCAAAAAAGAATTACAAATAGAAATGTATTACACAATTAAAAGGAAAGCGAGAACTTGAGGATTGGACAATGAGGAGAGGGTAAGCAGAAAAGCTGAAAACCATGACAGGGGCAAAACCATTCATTTATACTAGATAGGTAAGACAATGATCCTGAGAAACATCACCAAATTTTTGAAACTAGCAGTTAAGTGGTAGGACTTTCACCCAGACTAACGATATATGCTGATACCTGTGAAGCAAGCAACTGAACTGAATTTAGCAAAGTGTAATAGAAGTGTTATACTTGAAATGCCTGTCATTCTGGTCTTCTAAATATGTACTTCTTGTCAAGACATACCAACTATTACTATACTGTCTTTCAAATAAAAAAAATTTTAAAGGATAATAAATGAAATACCAAAAAAAGTCACACGACAGTCCTGCTACAATGCTGTATATGGATGGATTTTACATATCTGTGTAAATATATGTAAGTGTTAATTCCTATTTTAAAAAGAAAATTTCTTCATATTCTAAGGACTTAAGAGTTTACTATCTTAATACTTGATGGAAAATACCTGTTCGATGTTATGCCTACAATGTCTGATATTCAGACAAATAGTGTGGGTAAACCGAACTGCATATGTTGCAGGGTTAATAATCAGCTTCTCTTTTGGAGGGTTAACCACCTAAGTTTGCAGATAAAAAATTGGAAAAAAAGAAAGGCTGCAAAGTCAGCCTTTCAAGGTCTGTGAAGACTCAGGAAATAGGAGAGCTTGTACTCTAACATCACATAACTCAGTTGTGCCCCAGATTTTCTGATCAAGGAGACTATTGGGCCACAGAGGAAAGTGATCGATGATATATAGTGTGCCTAAGGAGAGTCACATGGAGAGAAAACTTTCTCTCAGGCTTCCAAGACAGCAAATTGGTCAATCAAGGGCCATGACTCATCCACATGACTGACACTGACAAAGTATCTACAAAGTGCGGTACAGGGTTATAGGAAAAACCCTGAGGGTACCTGACTGACCTTATCAGATACAAAAGTTAGATGTCTTATTATATAGGTCTTGCTTTATCTTGGTCTTAACTAACCAGCAGAAAAGTATAAAAAGGAGGTATATAAAGGAAAGCCATATTAAAATACTGAGCTGTGAATGGCTCAAGTCAACAACTTCTGTGGATAACCCACTACTATTGTGGACTGCTGAACTGTGCTGGATTGTTTCACTAAAAAAAGAAAAAGAAATAAAATCTAAAAAATAATAATGATAATAATAACAATTACAATGATCTAATCACCATACACTCCACAAATGTTTTGAAATACCAGAGTGCACATACACCACTACATGTTCATCAAAATAAAATGTATTAAATAAATACCCACATAAAATTAAATTTGGAGTATTTTTCCCAGGATTAACTAGTCCCTAAAACCCAAAATTTAAGTATGTAAATCTATCCCAACCCCTTAAAAGGCCTGAGTCTACCAATGAAAAGCTTGATAAGGAGAGTAGTTTAAGCAGCAGTAAGTTGAGCAAAAGGAACTCCTGAGCAGGGGAGAGCCTGAGTCATACCACTAGGGAAAACATCCTTTTCTACTCCTGCAGCTCCAACTTGGCAAGACAGAGCCACTCACTAGACACATGAACAGAAAGCCACCCATGTACACAGTGTGGACCTACCAATATCTCAGAGCAAAAACTTAGCCAACACAGATAGAAACGTTAAAGGCAAAAGACAAAACAAAACAGGTAGACAGTATTTGGGAAGGATAAGACCATTGGAACATGACATATGATCAAATAATAATGTGAATTCTCAACTCACTGGGCTCAAATGTACATCCAAACTCTTCTAAGTTCTTAATTTGAGAGACAACTTTCTCTGACACCTCTATCCTCTCCTTTATTTTCTTTAAAGAAGGCTTTCAATCTATTCATCTCTGGTAGAAGCATTAAGGACAAATAATATGGACAGAAAGTGCCTTGAATACCTTAGCAGCAAGCAAGGTTTATACAACTGCCTTGCAGCACTATTCTCTTCAGTGGATCCTCTCTGTCCCAAGACCCAGCCACCAGAACTCTGGAGTCTGAGCAAACAACATGTACCTTAGAATGACAGTTGTGCAGCAAAAGTTCAGCAGTATAATCACTCCCCTGGGCCCTTGTACCACTATTTTATGACAAAGAATGGGATTTGAAACATCTTGTCACTGGCAAATCAGTGCACTGGGACATAGGCATGAAAGGTGCTGACTTTCTCAGATGTCAAAACCAAATCACACTGCTCAACTCATCTAAGGAAACACCACCCTCTCTGCTTTATATAGGTACTTTCAATATTATTGTCTTACTGTCAAATAAAATCCACCTTCATTGATTAAGAGTTACACTAGAACAAAAATACATGGGTCTTCTAGAATAAGACTTTCACTTTTCCTCCCGTTGGATTTGCAGTAAGCAACTCAGAGTGAGATTTGGCAGAAAAGACAAACTCAACAATTAAACTCTGATTAAGAGATTTACTGACATTGTCTCCTAAGAAAAAGCATCCCTGAAGTTTGTGCCTTCCAGCTCCTAGAACAGAGAAACTGGGGGATTCTTTCTCTCCCATTCATTCCTATGGGAACTAAGGTGTCAGTACATTTTAAAACCTCTGCTTCTCTAAATACAACTGATTCTTTCTAATCTTTGAAAAAGAGAGATTTATTGACATTTGGAATGACATGTTTCCTTTATGTATATATTATATTGATATATATTTACGTATTACATATAAATGTGTCCCTAGCCCATCAAGAGGTCTAGAAATCACACTCTGTGGTATAGGTCAATACAATCCCCCTGGCCCATCCTGTTGTTATAACCTTTCTTAAATTTTAAAATCATATTAAATCAAATATGTGATGAGAACAAGAGCATGTAGGTAGCATATGTGAGACAGTGAGAGCCACAAACAAATTTTATTAAGTCCTAATAGTGATGGAGCATTTGTGTACGATCAGGAGCAAAGGTCTATTGAAGGCTAAAAAGGTCTCTGTTTCTGCCGACCGTGCACAAGACTAGAATGACTCGCATTCTTACACCAGCATTCTGCCTGCCCATGTCCACCAACTACCAATGAAATATACTGGGTGTGAGCTAAAACACTTTCATGGTTTCAGGGTCCTACAGGGATTTAAGAATTATTTATGTAACTTAAACATTGGCTTCAGGTAGATGTAAGATGTTACACTGTGATTTATTCATGATCCCACTGCTGCCCTTAAAACCTTTATCTAAATTTTAAAATTCATTTTACAACTTCAATCTTTGTAATAAATTATTAAATATATATCTCAAGGAAGATGGAGCAACTTTGACATGCACACAGAGGTAACACCTGGGAAGCTGCACTTTCATTAAATCATTCAAAGCAGAGGAAATGGTCCACTTCTCAAACCTAAGTAAAACCTAAATTAAAACTAATACAATGAAAACAAAAACTACCTGTAGTGACTTGAAAATTATTCTCTATATAAATAAATAAATGTAATATACATATATATGACATTTAAATATACATAAGTATCATACATAAATAAAATAAAGTCATCTTTCTACGCTATAAATTTTATATAAAGCCACCTTTAAAATTAGTAATTACAAAAAAAATTTATAACAAACTAAGTTTATACTTGAAACCATTTCCAAATAACACTTAAAATTTGGCTTTTAAAAAAATCAAGTCTCAGTTATTTCACTGTTTTAGTGGATAGTACTTCTAATCCATAGTTTTCAGTAGCCAAGAACCATAGAGGTCACAGAGACCAAACAGAAAAGACATAAAAGCCACAAGCCAATCAGTCTATAGCAACACACAGGTCTCTGATGCTGGCGTGCTCTCCCCTGCACACTTCTACAAGCATTTGTGCTTACCTACTAGGTGTATGAAGTTCAGAAACATGATCTTTCAATCATCTAGATTTCACTAGCAGAGGGAAATGCCACACAGCTATGAGGAGCCATGGGTTCAACAACATTTAAACTGAAACAAGATCAAAACAATGCAGGTCAAACAGTGGCACTGTCGTCTAGCAGACACAGAATGCAGTGCAGGACTGTACTCCCAGGCAGAGCAATTGGCTCCTCAATAGTTAGCATCAGCATTATCTACATGAAAAGGTACTAGAATCTTCCTCAGAAAGTGGCAGCGGACATCCTTCTCCTTGTGTACACTTGACCTCTTAAAGACAAATGAGGAACCCTAAAAGCATGCCACTCACCTTTAAAATGGACAGAAATAGTATTCCAAACTCTAGGCAGAGTTCTCTAATGGCCTCAGCTGGCTTGTCTCTAGTTTTGCTTTTAAAAAGACTACTTTGGTTCATTCATCAAGAAAATCACAAGAAAAGAGCAATTACAAAGACCTGCAGCAGCTGAGCATGCATAAGCCTGTCACTCTGGTGTCACCAGCCTTCCCTAGGACATCACCTTGGGGAAAAACCCACAATCTGTTCCCAATGACACTGCTCCTCTTATTGCCACTCAATCAATGGGCTCATTTCCAGGGGAATACCCCAGACCTGCAATAATCTACTAGCAACTAGAATCCTGACTCTTACATTGCACAAGTTGTATTATCACCCCATTAAAATGTGTAGCACATGATGGATACTAGCTACCAAAATAATTTGAATAACTAAGCCTGGCCTCTCATTATCAAGCACTTAACAGAGGAATCATAAAACCATGCTTGAATGCACAAATGACTAAAAATGGCACAGCAGATTGCCAACTTCACATGAAGAGTTCATATTTTCTGGATATTTCATGGCTTTTATTTGGCTCTGACACATGAGTAGTGTGAAGGACTGACCTAAAATGCTGGAGGAACAGCTATTACCAGAGAGAAAACAAAAGGGATTCTACCTGTTCCATGCTCATGCCCTTGAACTCCACCATGTGTATTAAAATCACACCTCTTTGCATTGCTTGTAGCCCAGCCTTTAACAGAGGTACGAAAGGTACAAAGTCCTGAACCACAGCCCAGATCTACTCAACAAAGTACCAAGAGTCTAGCCCTGGAATCTGAACTTGTAATTCTTACACATACTAAAAAATGCTCCACTATCAACTGACCTACTGCTTAATGACAAAGCTACTGATATCCACTTCACAAACAGGTTGACTCCCTGCAGAGGTACATAACAAAATACATACATACAAACATGAAACTCACATACATGCACGTGTATGCATACACATGAGTACACATGTGCAGTTATATTCATTTGAAAGTATTTCATGTTTTATTTAAAAATTTAACTCTAAAGTACAAATATTTTTTCACATTCTTTAAGAGTTACTGTGCCTCTACTAAGCAAAAATATTGAATATTGGTATCTATCCATTATGAACATATAAACAAATAATTTGCAAAATATAAGGGCAAACAAACTTTTTAAAAAGAACATGATAAAAATAAAATGTTAATCCCGAGACTCAAAACTATGTTTCATATTTTCCAGTTTTACTGACTTCCATTTCTTTCTATGCAAAATATCACCCCATTTTCCCCAAAGGAGGAAAGAGATGAAAATGTTCCACTACTAAAGTAACTGCTTCTCATTTTAGGTGTGACTACTGCATTTTTGTTTAGTAAGTTTAAACTTCTACAACTTTTTGATCTAGGAAAATCTCTCATCCAAACTTTTCTAATTCTTCATTTTTAGATAAGACACTGCCACTTTAAAATGTGTGATCTCATTTGCTATTAATTTTTAGGCTTTACCAATTATTACTTCATTAAATTTTATCAAATGGTCAGAAAACACAGAAAGTCCTCTCAAAAGTTGTTTTTTGCTCCAATGCTTACTAATAGGCTTTTAAGCAACACTGAGAACCTAATTCTTTACAGGTAACCACAAAGCTGCATTATAAATCAGAGAGTAATCTAAGCCTTGTTCTAAGAAACTGAATTCAAGATTCCTCATTGCAATCTTAAAATGTAACAGGAGACACCACAAAATTTCTCACCATGTGCTCTAATCCTCCAGACAGCCACGGGACATGATACACTAATTTTGGCAGTGTTTACATCCTAGAATTATGATAATAAATAATTATCACTATTTACCTTTGCCCATTTCATTCCATAAACTCAGCTGAGACATTTACATAGGATAAAAAAATGTTCTGTCCCTCAAATGAACAAGTTAATTCAATGCTCAGAGCTCTCAGATTTATTTTGGCTCAAAATATTTCATTGAGCCTGCAGAATATTCTGTTTCTTGTATTCCTCTCTTACATAAACCATTACAAGAAAGTATTTTCTTATTATTATAAAAGAACAAAAATAAACAAAAAGAGTAAAATAACACAGTATGTCAAAACAAGACAATAGGACAGTAACAGTGGTTGTTACATGGCATGTTGCCACCTTTTTGCATGCCTATATCTGATAATCTGAACAAGTGCTTTGAAGAAACAGTGTTTTATTTTTAGAAGGCTTTTAAAGAGAAATGAACACCTTTCCATCCAGAAGACCTCTGCTGGGTTGAGGATTGGCACTCTCGGGAGGCTTGTTCGGTTCTGAGGTTAAAGCTAAAAAGACTGCATGGAACACACCGTAAAGCAGCTTGACTTTAAATCACTCAGAAGGTAAACGCATAACAAGTGAGCCCAACAGAACATAATGATCTTGTTCTATTACATTACAGATGTCCAAAACTTAACAGAGGTTCAGTTTTAAAAAGTTTTTGACTTTGTAATGATGTGGAGTATTAAGCAAAAACTATACTTCACATTTTATATGTGATCTTTTACAAGAACTAGCAATATGTGATACATTTTTGGGACACTGGGCAGCATCAGTAGGCTGCAGCTCTCAGTGGGCCCCATACTCAGGAGGGCAAACAACAGGCACCCTGTGGGCTGTGCTGCCAAGGTAGGATGTTTGCTAGGTTTGGGGGATTAAATGCATTTTCAACTTACAATATTTTCAATGCATGATGAATTTATTGGCTGCAATCCCATCTTAACTGAGGAATATTTGTATTCTGATATGGAATACTAAATCACCTGGTGCCTTCCTTGATGAAACAGCAACAGAAACTTCAAAAGTGCTTCGCAGAGACAGTAATCAAGTGAATGAGGCAGCCATAGTCCAACTTGGCCTTGCAGGGATCAACTGTGGGCAATGGAGAAGTAGCCAGCTGGAGTCGTGCAGCACAGGCAGCACATGGGGTCTGCACAAAGTTCTCTGAGTTCATCAATCCCCTCAGAGAGGGAAGACCTACTTGTAGGGGGGTTCAAGTGATTGTGAAAGAAAAACCAGGTCAACAGGGAGAGAAAACAGGACCTCGAGACTCATACAGGAAAAAAATGAATGCATCCAGGATCTCAGAACCTGTAAGACTGTGCCCATATCCAGCTCCTCAACCTGCCAGGCCCGATAAACCATACAGGTACCTGGTAAGACCTGGGTAAGTGTAAGGACAGCAGTAATAGGGATTAAGAAGTTGCAGTAACTGCTCTTCTCCCCATCAGAGTGATGGGCCAGGGAATGGGAATTTCAGTACTTGCACATGCCAACCATGTGCCAGGAGATATTCTTAAAGCACAGAGACCTAGCTAAAGATCCCACAGTATGCATTTGGGGTTAATATTCACAAAATCAGTCTAACCCTGTCTTCCCCCTAAACCCATGTAGAAAACAATTCTGCTTCTCTTTGACTCCCCATAGACCTTATATTTGCTACAGTTAGTACACAATTAACCACTGTTACATAATTAACTCACACTTATTTTCTATTTCTAAGGAACCACCCTGTGTCTGTGAATACATAGTAGAGAATGATGCAGGCAGTGATAAATTCACTTTAATGAATCTTCATAAATTCTCCAGAAGTTTGCCAAATAGCGAGTCAAGGAGCACCAGAGTTGTGGCAATGTAAGTAGTAATTCCTAACCCTCAGCCTCTGAATCCCACATGAGAAACTACATAAGAGCTGATAATCAATTTTATATGAAATCATATCTACTTTCAGCAAAACCTAAAATGGCCTGTGGCACCTGCAAAACATGCCCCTAATGAGCCTTCCTAGAAAGGCCATACCAGGCAAATGCAGGCAGCCAGGTGCACAAAGCTTAGAACACGCACACAGCAAATGAGCAAAAGACCTAGTTAGTAACCTCCCATGTCTGATCACAGTTCCTCAGCCTTGACCAAAATGGAATGCTCACAAGCACTGGCACAAACACAGTAATGACACAGGTTTCCACATAATGGTTCAGGGTAGGCACTGACGAACCACATCAGGATTTATGTCGATGTCATTTGTTTTCCAGTGGGCCAGATGTATCTCCCAAATGGCAAACTGTCAGTGAGGAGGAGGAGTACAGATGACCTGAAGGTTCTGAATTAGAATAGAGACTGGATTTCAATAAAGGATGATCTATCTGTCTGGGAAACAAAGCAGCCTTCAGACCTGCTCCTGAGAGTCCAAAGAGCCAATCGCTTGAAGAACGCAAAGGAAGCTGGAAGCAGAAGGAGAACCAGAAAGGAGTTCTTGAAGTCAACGTGCTGTGAGACCCTATACAAAATGCATAATAAATACATTAAATAATTAATTAATTAATTTAGAAATCAATGTGCTTAGGGCTGTGTTTTAACTATCTCTGAATAAAGATGAAGACCTCCTGTGCCTCAAGGAATTGTTTAGGGACAGACAATGAGACCATGTGCGAATGACTGCCGCATATTTCCATTTTCTATAACTTTTTTTATCTCCCTTAGAAGAATAACAATGTGTAAGAATATAAGTTTGAAATTATAAAACAAATAAAAGTTTTAACCCATTTGAGATATAAATAAAAGGAATAATCACTTTCAAACTATTGACCTACTTGGAAATGTCAATTACTATATGTAGGAGACACTTCCTGATCCTCATCTCAGTCCAAGAAACCAATATTTGTAATCCCACAGTTACATTATTGGAATCCCGTCAAGCTGATTCCAATCTACCACTTTCATGCAAACCACAGCGAAAATGAGGACACTAAATTATATTTTTAATCATCGGGGAGTCAAGAGGCTCTAAGTCCTGACATGACATGGCTTTCCAGAACCAAGAGAGTGACCCAGGGCCTTACCCGGTTTTTATTCAGTGGGGGAGTGGCTTCAGGATTGACTGAGAATTGTGGGAAGTGGGTGACTACTGTGAGCTGAGCTAGGTGGGTGGCCTACATTTACCTCTGCCATATGCAGAGAGGATATGTAGACAGAGTAATCTGCATTATATAGTATTTAATGTTTTGAGAAGTCTAGGGCTTCAGCTTTGATGTAGTCTTTCAAGTCCCAGGAAGTCATAGCCTCTATCTTGAGGCTCAATCTCAGCTGGCAGCACGGAGCATTAGCTCTACAGTCCTATCTCCACCCGGCTCACATTAAGGAGCAGCAGGCTTACCAGGGAAACATGCATGCCACCTTCAAAGACTATCACCAGCACCTCAGCTAGACCAGTACACATTGCTTAAGGCCAGCTGAAGGATAAACAAAAGTCCTAGGCATCTCTGTACATAACAATATGAGGAAATAGGATCAGACTCAAGTCAAAATGGAGACAGTCATTCTTCTTTCAAGGAGAGCTGCTCAGGTGATCCCCCACAATTATATATTTCTTCTTTTTACATACATTTAACTGAAGTCACTTTGTAGATAAAATTATCATTCTTGCTTTCAAACAATATTCTACCAGGTTTTTTCTTTATTATAATAACTATCAAAATCACCACTTTCAATGATGAGAGAGAATTCACCCAGGGGGGTGATCCCATTCTCTGAACTTCTAGTGTGAAGCTTTTTTAAAAAACAGGGAATCAAGCTCAGCACTTTGAGAGGTAGGTGCTGTGCAACTGAATTATATCCCTGGCCCCTGTCTGAGCTTTTAAAAAGTCTCCAACTTTCCACTATTATAAGTAAAGGCACTGTTGACACTTGTGTAAAGGGTTCTCTTTTCTGTACCTCTTGCCCAGCATAAATTCCCAGAAGTGAGACACAGGCTTTTTGATGTCCACAAATCTACTGATTTTTGGATTATCATTCAGCGTGCTCTTCAGAAAACTCAGAAACAGACTACATCTTTGACAGTCCAAGTGTTACTTTCATTGATATTTCTTCAAATTTAGCAGATACAAATGGAGGCTTCTATTTAATTTCTTAATTCAACTACCTATTTAATAAATGTTTATCAGTTGTATATCTTCTCATTCTCTTTGCCCAATTTATCTATTATTACTCCATTTAAATAAGCTTTTGGTATATCAAATGTATTACTTTTGGTATATACAAAACAAGTATATCTCCTATGATTCATAAACAAGCAATTGTATTTTTTTCTTGGTTTCTCTAATTGTGGTAAAGTTTTGCTCCTTCATTATTATTTAATCATATAGAATTTGGATTTATCCTATTATATATTACCCTGAATAAATCTTTTCCAATTTTCAAATCAGTTATATTCCCAACATTGTTGAATAATCCCATTCAGATTGAGTTGTACTATTTTCTTTGTTACACATTATATTAAATTCATGTCTGTATAAGAGAATACAGGCATTCATTTCTTTATTAACATACACATAAAGCCATCTCATGCAATCCTCAATGCAAATCTTGGGGTATCTGTTACTGCCCTTTTAGGGTAAAATAAACAGAGCTTCTAAAAAGCTACATGCCTATGCAAGGCCATTAAGTGACAGAATTACACCTGTACCTAGGCTATCTGGCCCCCCAAACTCCTAGCTGCACATAAGCAATAATTCTGTAGAACTTTACGTAAGCATGCAGCGTACCTACCATTAAGTCTCTAACACAATTTCAGCAATTATTTCCAAACAAGTAATTGAAATAACCTCATATAAATATATTAAAAGTACAAATGTATCACATTCTATCACATAATGGCTCCCATTTTTCATGCCATCCTAACCCCCTAGGACTACTTTATGTCATAACATTGGAAAATTCCCCTGAAAGAGCCCCTGTAAATTCTCTTGCAAGAAGCTCTGCCCTTCATTGACTCTGTCCCTGATCTTCTTTCCTACAGACTAACAAGATTTTCTCATAGCCTGATCACTGGATAAGAACAGCGTTCCTTAACTAATGGACTTGGAATAGATAGTGTGTCTGCTGTTGGCAAGGTTTCTTTTTCAAACCAAGTTACAGATGTCCAACAAAGCATTTCAGGGTTGGGGAAATAGCTCAGTGATCTAAGCACCTGCCTGGCAAGCACAAGGGCCCAAGTTTGATCCCCAGTACCACATGCCATGCTGACCCCAGAACCCCAAGCACACCATGTCAGCCCTGAAATCAGGCATGGTGGCATACACCTATAATCCCAGAACTGGGTAATGTGAGACAGGAGAATCTCTATGAGTTTGAACCGTGTAGTGAGACCCTGTAGCTAATAAATAAATGAATAAATAGCATTTCAACAGGGCCAACCAATAATTTGAGAGGCACCCATTGGATCAATGACACAGCTAACCCACTGAGTAACAACTATTTGCAAAATTTGAGTGTGTACAAAAGGAGATTTCACATTTGGATGGTTCCTGATTGACAATGGTTCAATTTATAATGTTTCAACTTTATATTGGTACAAAAGCTGTACTTGGAAATTTGGATCTTTTCCCAGACTAGCAATATTAGTCTCACCCTCTCTTCTGACACGAAGCAGCAGCAGGAGCCACAACTCCAAGTAAAACACAGGATCATAAGAAGAGCCACACTCTGCATCAGGCTGTACTGTTGGCTGCGGTGATCAGCTCAGGTGGAATCAATGCATGGTCCACCTACAATAGTTTCAATTTATGGAAGGTGGATCAGGACACAACCTCATGTAAGAGGAGCAGCAGCTGTATACACTCAGTAAGTTTCTCTTAGAGCAGCCCAACAACGATGTGTCCCAGTTCCTCCAACATCCAGCACACAAGAGAACAAGAAGGGGATGGCCAGTGAGCAGGGTGCAGGGAGACAACAAACATCAGCCTGAGCCACAGGAGTGAGCCTAACACACCACCCACTTCCAGCCGCTCTGGGTAGCACCCAAAGAGGATTTACTCCTCCGCCCAAGCACTAGCTTGTTCTCTGTGTGCAACTGGGGCAAACATTTTCCACACTTTTTTAGTATAAACATGCTGGGTTTCTGCCCTGGTTTCACATCGAGAGTCTGAAAAAGTCAAAGCATAGGTGTGCTCTCTAAACCCATCCTGTAGCCTGGTGACAGCGCCTGCCTCATCCAAAGTTCCCAACTCACATCATTAAAGACACTGTTCTTTCACAAGGAAAAAGATCCAATAGCCTGATTTCTACAAATCAGGAGGAGAGAGACTACCTGGAATGTTGATTTATTTCTCCAGCGATTGAGTTGTTTGCCTACAGTCACAGAAAATGGCACAGCTTTGTGGAATAAAAGAAACCAATGGTAATTGTTTATAGGAGAAAGACCCTTAATTAAACCCAGGAATTTTATTTTGATTGTATCTCTAAATGTAATCTATCCCTACAGATAGCAGAACACCATCCTAGCAAACAGCAATTAAGCAGATTCTGTCAGATCACTACCACTTTATCTAAGTGATTGCAACTAAATGTAATTGTAATACCTTGCTCCATCCCCTCCTCCCCTCCCCAGGCCCTTGGGACCAAAAGTAAAATCAAGTGTATTGATCAGTGAAATTGATCCTGAAATAAAATCCAAGAGTCTGTCTCTAATCAAGCTTCGGGAGAAAAGCTACAGACAGCTATCTTCAGGGCTTTGCATCATTATCATACAAAACAAACACTTGAACAACCTAACATTCTCCGTATTATATCTCTTCTTTATGTATGATGCATTTCTGTGGAGCTCCTAAAATAGGCACAGATCCTTACACGTTAGTGTAAGATGATTCTACCTCATGCCTTTATGGACCCAATACATTTCAGCGGAAAAATATATATTTCTGTAGTTAATAGTAGATTCTTCTCCACATTTCACAGAATTCTGAAAACTCAGAAAGGCCATCATTATGTCATATAGAGCTGTGACAGATACACAAAGAGTCTAATGAGACAGCACATGCCCAATGGACACCCAGGTCCTAGAAGGGAAGGACACATGTAGACAGCCCTAGCTTACAAATATCCATAAACACGCTTTCCATAGAATAACTGTATTGGAGGGATGGGGTCTCCATACCAGTCCCCAAAGCCCTGTTGTGCACTATGTCCCTGAGGAATCTATCCATGCCTGCCTGTGGGGACTGTCTTCAGACAGTCCCTGGACAATGCCACATGCTGCTCACAGTTCCCACCAAGCCTCATCCACCCTTGCAGTGCTTTTCAGTGAGGTGAAAAGCAGGTGACACAGAGCAAAGTTCACCCTAATGAACCTCAGCTTTCCCTTCTGTAAATTAGAACTCGAACATTAGTCTCAGAACACTGCTGTGAAGAGCAAATGTGACAACTAAATGGAGCCAATAAAGGGCCAGAAATGACACCTTTAAAAACAACTGGACCTAATTGCTTTTTTTTCCTGTTTTCCCAAAAGGCAGTATGCTCTGCATACATGCTGCTGCTAGCCACTAAAGTCCTCTGGCTCTTGGACGAGCCTACTGCACACACTGCTGACTTCATCTTATCTCCCCACCAGACTGGCAGTACAGCTTATGTTCTGAATTAGGGGGCTCCTTCTTCATATTCTAAAAACTTTTATACATGTTAACTTCACCTTATATTTGAAAGTATCTGCCCCCCTCTAGATGCTGAGTTCTAAAGAGGAAAGGGGTATGTGTTGGGCACATAGTACTAATTTTATTTTTAAATTCTACCAAAGGAAAACTTCAAGATGAATTTGACGTTGCTGAGGATGAAGACAGTAATGTTCTTCCTGTCTTACCTGGGAGGCAGGTAGATGAAGAAAGGGAAGAAAGAGGTCTCAGGGATAAGTTACAATTTGATAACTACGTAAAACTAGTTGGCCAATTATTAATTGCTATGCACATCTTAGTCATTTCATGTAGCAGGTCAATGAAATAGTCAAATATGAAGTCTATAGACTTCTGCCCTCAGTCAGTTTAATTTTTGAACCACAACCTCAGGATAATATATTGGTATAAACTAAGTCCTCAAAAGTTCCCAGCATCGTGGCACACACCATAATCCCAGCACCCAAGGAGATTGAATTAGGTTTGAAAGTTGGAGCCAAACTGGGCTATTTAATGACTTAGAGAGACCTGACACACACACCTCAAAAAATAAAAGAGGGCAGGGGCTATAGCTCAGCATGAAGATCCTAGGTTCAATCTCTAGTATCTAAAAAGAAGGTGTTTTCTTTTTAAATAACATAAGATAAAAACAACAATTTTGATCCCTAGATACTTTCACTGAAAAATTATATGTTCAAACTGTAGAGAAGGTCTATATAACCTAAAGCCTCCCAAAGAAATGAGGACTGCCTCTTCAAAACTGGCACACCCTCACTCACTGCTCTTTCCCTCTTTGTCTTTAACTGGATCTGACTACTTTGTTTTTCGTCCAAAGCACTACATATCTTCCTCCCATAGAATACTCACTGCTATATAATTGGATTCTTGTGATCATGAGTGACACTTAACCTATGAGAGACATGCATGGCTTTTTTTGCCATTGTGATCTCAGTCGCTAGCCCAAAGCCAGGCATGTAACAGGTGCTTAAATGTATTTACAGAAATAGAGGGATGGATGGCCAGATGGCTCTGTGGGTGGATAGAAGATGCCACATGGATTCAAACCCCACTCCTGGTACCAATATTGTCAGGGTTTTTGCAAGGGGAACAATACAATACAGTATATGTTTTATAAGATTATTTTATCACCCAAGGAATCATACACAAGAGTGCATGAAATCTGTCCACACACTAATGACCAAAGAATCCAGCTGAGGGCCTCGATTCAACAGCAGTGTTCTTCATGAGTCCAGCTGAAGACCTAGAACTCAAAACATCCCCCCACAAATCCAACTGGAGGCATGTAGCCCACAACATCTTATACAGGCTTGCTTCATGGATCTGCACTGGAAGCTAGGAAGTCTATACCAGCAGGACGAAGGATCTGCACTAAGAGGCTAAGGGATCTGAACTGGAGTTAGGAAGCAACACTCAAGTTAAGAACAAGAACTCCCCAAGAAGTACCACAGCCATCCTTAACAATAATGAGGTCCTGAACTCCTCTAATGATGAGGAAAGCTAAGTTCCCATCAGGAAAATCAATGTGATAAGCTTCTCCATGAGGCCGGGCAGTGCACCATCTTCCCCTTCATAGCCAGCAAGTGATGTTCAAGATGAGGACCAAAGCTCTCCCAAAATGAACCATAGCCATTCTCAGTAACAATGAGATATGAAGCTCCTCCTCCAACAAGAACAGCCAAGTTTATCAGGAAAATTAACACAATAAGGTCCTCCAGCAGAATAGCCTAAAAGAACCAGAAGCTTCCAACAGCTTCTCCAAACAGCTTCCCTGAGAGCTTCTCCCATCCCTTCTCCAGTTCTGCCTCTTATACTGTTGGCAGCAATCCTCAGGTGGGCCTCCACAACCAACACCACACTAGTTCAACTCAGCTGGGTGTAACTAGTTGACCACCAGTTAAAATTCCACTACAATGGGGGATGGATGAATGGGGAGACATAATACACATTCATGGACAGATAAACAGAGATTTGATGATTCACACTGAAAACACCAAAGTGAAATTATAATGTAAAATTCTGTACAGAGCATTAGAGCAACCTTGAACTTAAGTATGTATCTTTCCTGATTTGATTTGCATATAGTCTCATTCCTCAGATTCTCTTTTATATGTTCTTCATCAAAATTCCATTAACAAGTCCTTCACTGTTTATACATTACCATATCAAGTATACTTTTATTCTTCTTTATTAAGATATTTAAAAATGGAAAATCTATAGTTTCACTTTAAAAACAATTATTTTTCCCTTTTCTGAAAAAGAGTCTGCCTCCTTGTCTTGTTGCCTCTTTACATTAGTTAAAGGTTTATTTCTTCTTGGATTCCCTGCTCCATATGTTTGATATCTTTAGAACTTTCTTTTTCCTTCAAGAGCCAACTGTGTTTTTAGCTGGGTCTCTCCTCCACTTCCCACATGACATTTTTCTAAAAGCCAATCACTTTTCTCCAGAAAACTCAAGGCCTGTATGACTTTAACATCCTTGATTTTTAAAAAGAAGAACGATGACTTGGAAGGTCCAATTTCTGCATTTAAAAACTTGCCTTTGCTTCCCAGGTGATCATCTGGGCATATTTTGTTGAGTTGGTACAATATTTCCTGTAAGAAATCGCCAATCCTGTAATACTCATGGAGACCCTATAAAACAATATTAACTCCTACTATAAATGCAAGTTGGTTTCAACTCACAGAATACCAGTGCCCTCTCTCCCAGCAAGCCAGCCAAGAGGTGACTGAGCCCCTCAAAAGTATCAGGGACTTCCTACAGTCAGTGACTTTTGCTCAGCTACATAGATGATTTGGTTTAGTGGTGAAGAAATTGTACATACCAAGCCAGGCGTGGTGGCACAGGCCTGTAATCCCAGTACTCAGGAGGCTGAGGTAGGAGGATTGTTGTGAGTTCGAGACCAGCCTGAGCTACAAAGTGAGCTTAAGGCCAGCCTGAACTACATAGTGAGACCCTGTCTCAAAAAGACCAAAAAAAAAAAAAAAAGAAAGAAAAAGAAAAACAGAAAGAAATTGCACATACCAGAAATTTGGGAGGAGGAGATGGGAAGATCACAAATTCAAGCTGCAACTTAGTAAGATACTGTCTCAAAACACACACACAAAAAAAAAAATTTAAAGGGCTGAGAGTGCCATTCATTGTAAAAGCCATGGATTCAATTTCCAGTACTGCAAATAAAATAAAAGTTGTGTTGTTGAGCCAGGAGTCTCAGTTCAATTTTAGCTCTTCGCCCTATTAGCTATGCAACTCTGAATAAGCTATTTTACATGAATCTATGCTTGTCCATCAGTAAAATGGATTAAATAATCATATGGACCTGACAAATTCAAAGTAAGAAATGAAGCACCTGACCACTTACCATGGTGTGTAACCCAGTTAGCACAAATGACAACAGTGTCTCCACACATGCATGCCTTTTGTTGAAGGAGAGGGTTCCTTTGTTTTTTGGTTTCTGATTTTGTTTTCGAAGGGGTATTTTAAGATTCCTCTCATTTAAATTAACACTAATTGAAGTAACAATTCAGAGCACTGTTAACAATTCACAAAAGTTACTTCTAACTAACTTAGAAGTTAGTTTAGTCAGTGTATTAGGCTCCTTTGTGTTACTATAGTTAAATACCTGAAGCTTGGTAACTTTACAAAGAAAAGAGGTTTATTTAACTTGTCAGTCTTGAAGATTCACATTTGGTGATGGCCTTAGGACTTGCTAGTCCCTTACTAGCAGAGTCTTGCTAGACACAGAAGGACACTATATGTTATAAGGTCAGAGACAAGAAACATTATGTGTCTGTGATTCCATTTTGAGCTCTATGATATTTCTCCCCCCATCCTCTCGTCTCTTTCCTCCCTTGATTCAATTATAGAGGGCTCTATGCTGATGACCACATCCAATCCTAATCACCTCCCAAGACCTCATCTCTAAATACTATAATCAGATTAACTTTCCACCCTCTTAATACCTCCCAATGGCAAATACATTTCAACATACAAATCCTCAGGGGACATACTCCAAACCATATCTAAACCACAGCAGTTAGCTGCCCAGTAAATGCACATTTTAATATGCTAGAAACAAGTATGTCAAAAATATTTCCCTGGATGAGTGGCAGAATTCCAATGCACAGCAGCAGATGCTCACAGCTGCAAACATCAGCACTGCTGCGCTTGTTGCTGGCAAAGGAAAAACAGCAGCCATGCTGATGGCCTGTTACTGTTTGGGATCCCAAGAACCTGTCCACTCCTCTAGCAGCAGCTCAATCTGCTCAGCCAAGTGCTGGACCATCAGAGATGCTCGGCCTCACCAGTCAAGAACTGCAGCTCAGGATGTGTCATGCTGGGTATGCATTCTACTCAGCTGGCTCATGAGGGCTTCTGCATCTCTGCCATAAAGATTCCCTGGATCTGGGACCATGGTGCACAGGCAACCACACATTCACTGAAACAGCACTCAGTGTGCCTAAATATGTAATGTGCTCTGTCCTAAGACAACAGCCTTCGAAATGTGGCTCACAAAGGCTTTCCAAAGTATTCATTTGATGGGAGTCATTTCATAAGTCCTTGTATTTTATTTGTAATTCGTCCAAAACTTTTTCTGCCTGGGAACATCTTTCCTCATCATAGCTACCCTTCTGCTATTAGGGAGAAGCACATGCCTCCTACATCCTGGATCTTTTGACAATACATTACCATGAAATATAAAATCTGCCAGTGACTGCAGGACCATTCCACATACGGCTTTATTGTATTAAGCACAGTATAATCAGGAAAATACAAGTCTCCTTTACTCAGCACATAGGGACGCAGTGCCTGGAATTGATAATATGGCTGAAAGAAGAGCTCAGAAATCTACCAGGAACTTCAGAGCAACACTGAGATGAACCACAGCTGATGCCAACACTGACCTGAGCAACAGAAAGGGAGAGCAGGTGCCACCAAACCCGCAGGACCAGCACTCCCTGGTGTGAGGGGGGACTAAGAAATCTGAGAGTACTGTGAGCCCATGCAGTGGGGTCTGGCTCTTCCAGGGGAGCTTCTACTATTGGAAAAAGCACCAAAGTCAGGGGAAGAGAGAGAAAAAATATGCCCTGGCATCTTCCACTCTCCAGTCTCCAGTGGCAGCACTGGAGTCACCTGGCATCCACACTCCATCGACTGGACTGAAAAGGGTGATAAAACCAGTTCTAGTTTTAAAGTACCATCAATGTTTATAGTAACCTAGGGACTGCTATGCAACCTCTCACACACATAGGAAGAAAATTCTCATACAACTTTAAAGAATATGAGAGCCTGGAATAGTTTTCATAATACTTAGAGGAAGTACATGAGCAAAAAGCTTAAGGATCTGTGCTTGGACATTTAAAGATGAGGAAGAGCTGCCTCTACTGTGCACTCACAAGGTAGAAAAGGAACGCAAAACTGAAGCGACTGACGGCTTCCTGGGGCTGCTGTCATGACCACACAGCGTGGGAACGGGCTCAGGGTCAGTAAGCTGCCTAAAGTCAAATCTGTGGTAGGAGCACTGGAAAATCAAAACCACAGGTATTCTGTTCCAGTTTCTTATGGGGGGAATTACTCCCTGAGCCCAGATGCACAGAAGCAGTACCTTATAAAATAAACCCAGCACAACATTCCCCTAACAGTAATAAGCACACAAGGCACCTAGAACCTTCTGAGCTATAGGCTCTGATTACAAAGGGTTAATGAGTTCTAAGAGTCTATGTCACTAAAACATTCCCAGACGATGCACCTTCTGACTAGCAAGGCCCTGGAGCAGGGGCCACTAAGCTTTCTCAAACGGACACTGCCAAAAGATAAAAGCTATGTGTACACATACACTTGCTTATGCATATACTGGATATGCATCCAAATGAGGCCGCCTGCCCCAGTCCTTACTACAAACTACTATACAGCACGCCTTCTGGTTCATTACCCACTGCCACAGGACTTTTATGGGGCTTCCCAATCACCCCTATTAGACACTACTCCTAGAGAAGTGCAGAGAACAGAGGACTGTATTCACAGTCTGCATGTGCTGGCAAATGACTAAAAAAAATGCATATTTTTCAAAAAGTTGAACAAATGCTTCATTAAAATGAATTATATGAGATATTTTAACTTCTTAAAAATTATACTCCTCCCCACACACACATACACACTGAACATTTCTCTTTCCTTCTACACTCCTGATTTAAAACTTCTTCTATGCAGATCCAAACTGCATGCATTTAAAACTACAATAAACAGAACACTTAGGGTTGGAGCAATAACTTAGCAGACTAAGTGCCTGCTTAGACAAGCACAGGGACTGGGTTTGATCCCTAATACCATGTGCCATGCTGGCCCGGCCCTGGGACTCACTGAGCTGGCCACCAAGACTGGGTGCTGGGGTAGCTGAAAACAGGGGAATAGCTATGAGCCCAAGCTGTGTAGTGAGGCCCTGCACCAAATACATTTTTTTAAAAATGTCAGCACCAGTCACCTGGTGCCACAGTCTCAGAAATCCACAAGGTCTCCTCTTCAAGTTTCTAGTTTTCATATCATCTCATCTGTCCCCTTGTGCTGCCAGATGGAGGGGTGAGGGCTTCTTTTCATGGTTACAATAAGGAGAACATTTAATGTGTGTGTGTGTGTGTGTGTGTGTGTGTGTGTGTGTGTGCGTGTATGTAATACATTAACAGACCTATTTCAGGCCATCAGGTGCCATCTATCCATAAGAATTTGAGAGGAAATATTTTTCCCAAGAATTTAAAAATTCTGTGTATTTACATTACCCAGAAACAAATGTATTTTTAGCTTCTTGAGATATTGAAATCCCCAGATCTCATTAACTTCCCTTTTCGCACACAATCAAGGACAGAACTCCTGGGTACTGTCCCCATGGGAAGAATCTCTATACCTTTTGTGCACATCTTCACCTAGTGAAGTGCATGTTTCCTGTGTGGCCAATGTACTTGAAATGCAGGTAGAGGAGAGAGCCAGAGCTCTGTGGCATCCTCCCTGCACCTCCATTGCAGTGGGGAGGCAGTCAAACAAACAAGTATGTGGTATAGCTGTGGTGCTCAAAAGCAAAAAAGGAAGTAAAATGAGCCAAGCAGAGTTTGCAGAGATACTTCTGATGGGATAAGCAGGGGTGATCCCTCTGAGAAAGGACAATGGAACACAAGGTATATTAGTCAACTTCTTGTTCCTCATAACAAAATATTAGGCAATTAACTTAAAAAAGAGAAGACATTTGCTTGGGTCTGTTAGTCCCTGAGTAACTCCATTCCCGTGGACTTCTGGCGAGGCACAGTGGGAGCAAATGGTTGAGTCCTTCCCTCATCAGCCAGGCAGCAAAGACAGAAGAGACCAGGTCCCAGAGAACCTGCCCAAGGACCTAAAGACCTTCCTTGATCCCCACTTCCTAAGGTCCACAGCACCTCCTGAAAGCACCAGCCTGCAGTTCAAGCCTTTGGGGGCACAAAGGCTCTAAACCACAGCAGAAGAGAGGCAGCAAAGGAGCAACCCATACAACCAGAGCCTACTAGAGGAGGAGACTTGTGCAAATTCTGAGATGGGAAGATGACTGACATCTCAAAGAACACAGGGGTTGGTGGTTGGCATACCAGGAGTGAGGGGAAAGGAGGGCAGCCGTGCAAGCAGGGCAACCACATCACCTGAATTCAGCCTTACTGACTCATGTGGGCTACCGTGTGCAGAGCAGTCTAAGGGTACAAAGTCAGAAATGATATGGACCTACAGCACCGCCTCCTCCAAAGGGGGTCCCACAGCTCAGAAGGGAGGGCAAGTGCTGCTTGCATGCTTCTGCTATCTTGACAGAGCCCATGGGCCAGAGGTGGGAAGCTGAAACTAGAGTGTCTCACTTGTACAAGCCCTTTGAAATACACATTTATCTGTGTGTGTGGGGGGGGGGGTGATAAATTGTTTTAGAAAGATGTGTTCCTCTTTTCCCTATAGATCTGCAACACTAAAACATTGGTTACATTGGTCACTTTAGGTGAATTCCAGTGAAGATGATAGCCAGGTGTTTTATTCTTTTTTTTTTTTTTTTTTTTTAATTTGGTACAGGATCTACAAAGTCTACAGGGCCTCACTACATAGATTAGACTCGCAGTGATGCTCCTGTTTCCAGCCCTCCCAAGCACCAGGATTACAGGCATGCACCACCACGCCCAGTCCCAATCGCTATCTCAGCCCATCCCAGGGGCAGGGCTGGCACCACAGCACTCAGGTGATCAAACCCCAGCTGCTGCACTCTGCCTAAGTAGATGCTTTAGTCCACTGAGCTATTTGGCCAGCCCTGTTATTCTCACATAATACCACTTACTAACATAATTTAGAATCTTTCAGAATCACTAGCCCTGCATTTAAATTATGTAAATATTATAGAGTTCTTATCCCTCCTACATCTCTTGTCAGGTATTTTTACCATCTTTCTCTCTATACCCACACAAGTGCAGGCCTTGCTGCTAAGACATAGAACATGCCACCCAGAAACACCTTGTGAGACACTTCACAGGCCTCTGGAAACAAACAAGCTTCAGGCAAGAAGAAACTTCCATCATTCCAGAGTACATTTTAACTTGCAAACAAATGACTCTCCTCATTTAATAGTGATACCCCCTTCCTCCTTGGCAACCAAGAGATACACTCAGCTGCACACAAAGCAGAGAAATTGTCATCTAAAAATAAATGAAATCACAGTAAATAGGCAACTGAATATTCTGAATACAAAAATCAAGGTAAATTTTCTCTGCCCAGTGATCTCACAGGAATAGCAAACAAGTAATTGTAATGAGGCCAGGTATGAGAATGGAAATTTAACACCCAGCATGAGGTTTTAATTTTAATATATCTGACTGATTTTCTTGCTGTAAAACGAATCACTGTCTAAAGACTGATCTCCAAGACTGGGTAGAGACATCTTTCAGAAATGCTACAGAAAGATGGAAGCTCTCCACAGCAAAATTAAACTTCATTATTACAAGTCCTTTTTTCCCATCTACTGTTTAACACTTTAGTGTTAAGCATACCCTCTGGGCGATTTATGTTTTTAATATTGCTGTTGTAAATAGAGCAGACAAAATGCACTGCTGCTGGGAACACTACACAATATTGCAAAGTTGTGAGATGAATCTGGGGAGAGAGTCCCTGGTGAGACTGACAGAATGCCTATCCCAGAAGAGCTGGCTCCCGCCAATCTGCAGTTTGGCTTCACTTCCTCTGCTTGTAAAGGCCAGAACACGGCAAGAGGCAAACACATCCCACTTCGGGCCCTGGGAAAGCTAGGTCGTCTTCTTTTCACTCGCACCCAAAAAACTGGATGAGGCCCCATGTACTACGTATGTCTCATGTTAGGGCAGCACTGACATTTTGTCTGTCTCTAGGCCAGGAGTTTTCAGGCACACTGAAAGCCCTCCTTCAGATCTTTTCCATGCCTAGGTAGGCTCTGTGAGAACTTCTCTCCCATCTTAAGGCAGGAGGTAAGTACAGCCCCTGGCCCACATTCACCCAATGAGTTCTAGCTGGAAAGAAGAGAGATGCTCTCCTATCTTTACTGCTTATTCTCATAACCACAAAAGGATGAAGTTATTACTAGTTAATTGTTTTAAAATACCTGAGGTTTCTTCTCCCTGCCACCACCACTGCAGCCCTGGAGGTCAAATCTGAGAACTCACATGCTAGCCAAATGATCTACCACTGAGCGACCCCTACCCTGCCTAACAGCTGAGGTTTCTACAGAATGGATTCTCCCCCTCATGTTCTCCTTAGGTTTCCCCCCTACCTCTACCCAGCTGCTGATACACAGCAGGTCCTAATGACCACCACACAAGCCTCAGCAATAAACCATGCCTTCCAGCTGTTCCCTGAACCTGGAGAGAGAAAAAGACAGATTCAGACTGCAAAACATTCTGATCCCAGAAAACTTGGAAAGGGTTTCACATTGAGTGTAGGTCTGGAGCTGAGTCTTACAATCCCAGAGGCAGAGACTGCACAGAAGTACTCTGAACAGAAGGCCAGCAGCAGACCGGAAGAGGCAGCATGAAGGAGAAGCACAGAAGGCTGGTTGGTGCAATGAGTCAATCCAGGAAAATGGTGAGAGAGACCAATATGCACAGGAGCAGTTTCCCCAGCAGAACTAGCCCAAAGGAGTCCACAGGGCTATGCCTCATGTCAGGTGTGAGGTACTTGGCTAACCTTGCTTGTATTACACGAGTCTGTCCCCCAGCTTGTTGTCATTCAGCCAGGCTTCCTTTTCTCTAAGGATCCTGTATCATGCCTGCTTGTTTTCCTATTATAGGTTTGTGTTGAGCTAGCTTTTCAGTACAGCTGTTTGCTTATAGCATATTCCTCTGTGGCTCAAGATCCAGTGAGCTTCCGTGAATGTCTGCGTATTTTTGCCTGTTCAGCTTTCCAAGCAAGCTGATGCCAGAGTCAACTGGTACCCTGCCTAGCATGTGCCATTTGGAGACCAGGTTTCTTAATTTTACTGACCTAACACTTACTGTGAATCATGAAAACAACTTTCATAAGCTCTGGAAGCATTTTCCATTTAACTAAATGTGAAATTACAAGAGGAGTATTTGGAAAACCAACAAAATAAATCCTACTCTCTCCAGGAATGTATATAATGATGCATTCTTGCATTGGCCCAACAAATGCATATGAGTTGTGAATTACGCTATATTTGTGCCAGATACTGGGATCTGTGAGTAAAGTTCTCCAAATCATGTGAAGAAATAATCAAAACAATTTATTTTAAAGATTAAATAATAAAAACAAAGTTTTTTTGTTTTTTTGTTTGTTTTTTTTGTTTGTTTTGGTGGAACCAGGGATTGAACTCAGGACCTCAAGCGCCTGAGTTTAGTAGAATACTAAGCTATCTCCCCGGCCCCAAAACAAAATTATTATAAGAGGACCATGCAGGGCCGGCAGTATAGGTCAGCGGACTAAGCACTTGCTTAGGTAAGTGCAGCAGCTAGGGTTCGATTCCTGGTTCCGCATGCTGCGCCGGCCCCACCTTCGGGTGCACTGAGCTGGTGATAGAGTCCAGGCATGGTGGCGCCTATAATCCAGCACTAGAGAGCAGAAAGCAGGAGGCTGCATAGTGAGACCCTGTCCAAAAAAAAAAAAAAAAAAAAAAAACTAAAAAGGACCATAAGCCAAAAGTCGAAATAAAAAAAAAAAGCCAAAAATGAAAAATCATTATTACCATGCTCCCGCCTCACAACCTGGCCCTCCCACTCCTTTATTCAAAGTCTTCTTCCTACCTGTAGGGGCACATATGATTTTGGGTCTTATGAGATTACTAGCAGCACTGGGCCCCAGTGATACTAACCAGACATGTCTCTAGATAGTAACCAGCACCCACTAAGAGAAAAAGCAAAATCACCCATGTTTGAGATCTCAGACATTCTAATTAAAAATATTCTTCAGCCAATAGCAGAGAGATTAGTAGGGAAGCAAGTAGGGCAGGGATATCATCAAATGATCATAAAAAGAATTTCTATTGGAAGACTTCTAATACTCTGTTAAACTCCACAATCATATGCTTTTATTATGGCAAGTACTTCCAAACATTAGTCTCCTTTCCTGTCACATTAGGGACCACTGGCTGAGTCTTTTTGCCTTTTACTGATCCAACGCAGTGGTAGAAAACCTATGGCATGCATGCTGTATCCAGCTGTTTATTATCATTGAAAGTTCTAAAGAGTTCACCATCTCTGCCCCGTAGTACTGAAAATTACTTTCTAGAACAGCAATTACTGCATTGTCACTACACGTATAAACACCAATGCAGAACCAAGCATATTAACCATGAGCAGCTTAGGCAGGACAGAGAAAGGGGGGCTAGTGTGTCCCACCTCTGCACCTCCCCATTAACGTTTCTTGAGGCTACTTGCCTGAGATTGTGTATATGCTGGGCTATTTTCTTCGATAGTAAGATTTTAGATCACAAAAGGCAAATTTTGTTCCTTTTTATGTTTTCTTCAATGAGTACACTGACTATTCCAAAGCAAGCATTCCAAAAATACCTTGACACAGGAGCTAAAAAAAAAAAAAACAGGTGGGGAGAAAGTGACAGTAAATGTAGTAAGATGTGGATTATGTGGAGGATGCTGTCTTCCTGGTAAGGCATTTATGCATACACCATGGTGAATGTAGAGAGAGGCTGGACAACAGGAGAGCTGAGTGGCAGAGCAGGGAGGCCCGGGAAAATGCCAGTCTGTGTCCTGGGGAGCAGGGCTGGCCACTCTCCTTCCACCTGATGAATTCTGCAGGGGATAGACACCTCGATGCCTCAGTTATATGAGGTCAGCTCCCTGAAAAGCCTAAGTCCAGAGTGGTACCAGCCTTCAGAGCTGTTTCCTGGTTTCTTCCAAAGGGTGCTAGCAGGAGGTGGGGCTGGAAAATGATGAGTTAGGAAAGGATAGAAACACTCACAAACAGAACACAGCAAACCATGTGGGGAAGGACATGAGGCCTGCCCTGCAAAACCACTCTGCCAGCCCTTTGCCAATTCCCCACCATCCATAAAAGCACGAACCAGCCAAAACATTGTGCAAATAAAAGGAAAGGGGGCCAACAAGATAACTCAGCAGGCTAAGCATCTGCTTAGGCAAGTGCAGGGACTGGGGTTCGATCCCTGGCACCCACCACAGGCCACACCATCTCCATCCCCAGGTGCACTGAGCTGGCCACGAAATCTAGGCATGGTGGTGCACACCTGTAATCCCAGCACTAGGGAGGCTAAAAGCAGGAGGATCACTATGCATCTGAGCTGTGTAATGAGACCCTGTACCAAATACATTAAATAAACAAATAAATAAACAGATAACAGGAAAGGGGCAAGCAGTCTCGAAAGTTACCCTTAGTGTGCTCCTGACCGATCAGGGCTACATTCCACTGAGCACCTCTCTTGTGAATTGTTGTTGCTTTCTTTTTTAACTAGTCACCATCCTCCTGCCCTCTCAATGACAAAACCAAAATCAGAACTCCTAATCCCCATCCCCCTCTCTGCAAGACAAAACATAAGACTTCGCCCTCCTCCCCATCTTCTCTTTTATACTACATCCAACAAGAAAAAAATAAAAAGATGCAAAAAATTTCAAAAGATATTGACTTTATTAGTAGAAACTCCAAGTCATTTACACTAACTTCAGTAACTTTCTACTTTACAAAGAAAGTTAACCTTTCTTGGAGTGATTTCAGGGGGTATTCTAGCCATTCTAAATACAGCACAGTGCACTGGTTCTCAAATTTAACAAGAACTTTAGGCTGCTGCATACCACTTCCCATCTTAAACATCAAGAACCAAAAAAAAAAAAGCTAGCTCTCTATTCTCTGCAAAGACACAGATCTTAATTAACTCAACCAGATTTAATAAGCCCAACCAAACAGAAAGCACTTCGCCAAATAAGATATCAACTGCACCACTCAAAAGCCAGAGTGTCCAGTCAAGAAATAGCATATTAAGTAACTAACCATAGTATCAGATAGAAAAGATTATTATGTGGTACAGAGAGATGCTCTAGATCAGAGGTAAATTAGTGACTGTCATTTTTATCATGTCTGCTCCTGAGGAAAAGGATAAAGTCTGCTATGGTTTTCTACTGAAATCCATTGGTTTAGTTAAGTAAGCATTTTCTTAAAAAAAATAAAAAATAAAAAAAATAAACTGCTTTGTTTTCTGAATATGTAACAAGAACAGCTTCTACAGGAAGTAGAAAGAAAATGAGAATTCCCTGAAAAGGAATCTACTAAAAATGCACCATAGTCTGTGGGGATGAATCTGTCCAGATAGTTTAATTTCTCCACAAGAGAAAAGCAGGAAAGAGCACTAAAATACTGAAAAGAAAAACACATATAGCTTTTGACTCTATAGACTCCAAAGATGGTTTCTGTTTATTCTCATAGGTATAAAAATGCTCCAGTTAACCAAAAGGCATCTTAGAATTTATAAGTAGCTAAGAGCTTCCAATCTAACTCTTTCATGAATTTTAGTTATTACAGAACTTAACGATTCCTTTGAACTCTGAAGAGAGAGCAGCCCTAGATTGCAGACCTCAAAAGCTCCAATTTCCCTGAGGTATCGTGCATGATTTCTATACTCAAGAATGCTGGCTCATTAACAAACTAGTTCAGATGGATGCAGTTATGTGAACACCTGAACATGCTCCACAATGCTAAATCATAACTCAGCTCCACTCCTTCACTGGACTGTTTAATGTACTCTATTCTGCCAGAAGAGTTAAAAAACTGGATATATGTTAAAAGAGTGAGTTGGCTCATCTAGAAATGTCAGTTTCTCTTAAAAAAAATTGTTTTGGTCTTTTATTTATTTATTTGGTACCGAGTCGCACTAAACAGCAGCTCAGACTCATAGTGATCCTCCTGCCTCCGCCTCCCCAGGGCTGGGATGACAGGCTTTGCACCACCATGCCCGGGTTCTGGGGCCAGAATAGCATGCGGTACCAGGGATCGAACCCAGGTCTTTGTGTTTACCAGGTAAACACCTAAGACCATTGGGCTAGATCCCCTGCATGTAGAAATGTCAGTCTCTTAAAGAAAATGTTCAAACATTTTCTTTATTTAAAGATGTTATTAAACTAGGTCAATGGGGCACACACATGGGGCCCTGGGTTCAATCCCTGGTACTGCATGCTATGCTGACCCTGGAACCTGGGCATGGTGGTGCAAAGCCTGTCACCCCAGCTGCCCTTGGAAGAGAAAAGTGGCCTTACTCTGCTTCAGGAACCACATTACTGGGCCAGGCATTCTCCCAGTAATGCCACTGAGTCATTACTGGGCTACAAGGCAGACATCATCCATTTTTAAGGCAAAGAAGTAAGGCTACACACCATAAAATGTCAGAGCCAAGACACATCCCAGTGCATCCACAAGTACCATATTGCCCTACTGCATGACTTGCCCATTATTTGCATAACACCTCCTGATGAGTGATCAGGATGACAAGTTGTTTATGTAAAACAAAATAAGAAGAAGAAGGAAGCCCCAAGCCACCATGTGTAATGACTGTTTTCCCTTTCTAGCTTAAGTGAGTGAGGTATTGCCTTAATTTCTCAGTATATCTCTGTACTGCTGGAAGAATAACAGAATGGCCATGGAAATCTCCCCAGTTATGTCCAATTAAAATGAATATAAACAATTCTGTTTACAAGAGTCACAAGCTGCAGGGTTGCTTCATTCATTCTAGAATCATTTACTGAGCACCTACTATGTATCAGGCAACCACTGGTCAAAGAACCAGGAAATAGCAATGAATAAAGAAACAAAATCCCTATCCTTGTGAAGACTGCATTCTACTGATAAGCAGAGCATGCAAGAACAAAGTAAGAGACTTCTGGGGCAGATATCCAAGACCTGTGGAGTGGATGGCTAGTTCTAGAAAAAATCACTCTCGGGGCTGGGACTAGAGATCAGTGCCTACCATACACCAGGCCTAGGCTGAATCCCAAGCACCGAAAAGACAAAACAAAACACGTTTCCTCTTTTGGCATCTAGGAGGCATATCCATATATTAGCAGCTAAGCATGAAAAACACAGGACATTTTAAAAATCAAGACACTAAGAATAATAACTATTCTCAGGCAAAAGGAGACCTTAAAAGCCATTTAGTTCATTCTCCTATTGTTAGACAGAACCAAGCTCAGCCTTCAAAAGCAGAACTATAGATGGATCACTGACTGATCTCCCTCTGAACAATCCTAAACTTCTGCTCCAGGAAGCCACTGCAAAGTCCTGGTGTCAGCTCAGGCTCTCAGTGCTTCTAAACAAGACAGGGTGAAATCCATGTTGTAGTTAAATGTGCGAGGTGAAGCAGTAAGTCATAAAACATCTGAATAATGACCCATTCTTTTTTAATTCTGTGCTTTCTGTGACAATTTCAAATTGGACAAAATCTTTTGACCTCACATGAGATCACAGGAGCCCTTCCAAGGTTCCCACTGCAATTCATCATTAATAGGACACATGCTCAAACATCACACAAGTCCATGCTATGTGCTTCTATTCGCGGGAAGCATTTCTTGTGCTTCCTGGCATGCTTACCCAGTTAATTACCAAAGACAACAGCATACTAGCCCCACATGTGTGCCCCACTGACCTAGTTTAATAAAGTCTGGCCCCATATCAAACAGACTGCAGGTTTGATTCTTCACTACAACAGCTACAGGACAGTTCATAACAGACAGCTGCACCACAAAACTGTTCTATCTCATGCATCATTTAAAAAGGGACACAAAGAAGCTTATATAGCTCCATCATCTTAACAGAGTAACCAGTGTGATTTATTGAGTCTGCCTCTTCCCACCCCAACAACAGCCAATTTCCTAACATTCATCCTAAAATGCATCTATGGATTTAAATATTAAAATGTGTTTAGCCTTTCCTTCTGTGTTTTCACCCTGAGGAAAAGATGGATTAGAAAAAAGGTTAACTTCACCCTCCCTAAAATAATGAACTCAGAAACCCTGCTATGTCTAACCTATTCATGATGATCATTTTAAGGCAGAAAATAAGGATACAAATGCTTTTCTGGGTTTCCTCCAAGACTCCAAATCTGGTGATATTTCAGCCCATTTAACATTTAACTATTTCACAATCACAAACCCTTCTTTGATAGGAAAGAAAAAGCCATAGTGCTTAAAAACCTCGGAAGGCATTAGAAAACACATTGTAACCAACAATTCCCTCCTATCTCATTATGTGTTACACACTTATTTCCAGGATTCCCCTGGCCTTCCTCAGCTGGTGTCCTCTAATGAGAGAATTATCTGCTCAATCATATAGTGGTTCTGAGGGATGAGACAGGCTCATCTGAAATGTGTAGAATAGGGAAAGGAAAAAAGACCTCGAAGAGTGGAGCTTGTCCAGGGCTACCAAGAGGTAGTAAAGCCTAGTGATGACAGTGTTGTGGGGCTGCGTGCTCAACACAGCTCCCACTTGGTAGGCGGCAGAACCTGCCTTGTATAGTGCTGCCAAGAATACACTACACTGAAACAGAGCACCCTCAATGTATGACTGAAGCTGTTAGCATCTGAACACCGTAAGGTCATTCCATCCCATTAAGCACAGAGTAAGCAGATGACACCAGGTATCTAACAAGTCTCCATCACTGGATAACCCCCAACTTCCCTTTCTACAAAGCTGCTCTTGATGCCTAAATCTCTCTTCCTGCTAAATATGTATATATTTATATATAATCATCAAAAAGTTCCTCTTCTTTAAAATAATCAGAGCAATTATTTGGACCACATAGTGATAAGATACAGCAGCTCAGTGTCAAATCTGTCTTTCCGTTTCATTCTAACATTCATTAAGTGGATTTTTTCACAGATGTTCCTCTGTGTTTACCAATAGCATACAGCATTCTCTCCCTCTGAAAAGGGAAAAGGAAATACAAAATTTTAGTTCAGTATCACAGGTGCCAAACATCACCTCCAAAATATCTCCATGTCCTCAGTCTTTTCTTGGTATTCTAAACACAAAGAAAAAGTCAGGCATACAATTCACAGAGTAAAACAGACAGCAGAGCAACCCAAGGGCAAGGAACTGACTGGTGTAAGCCTTTACACTACATCTCTCCTTCTTTCCTTTTTCCTTCTGCCCTCTCCATCCACTTTAAAAAATACTCTGCATCTCTTTCTTCAATACAGATTATCTGTGTGTCAGGGGAAAGCGAGGTTCCAGATGCAAGGTCTTGGAGCCCTAAGTCTCAACAGACTTAAATCTCCATGTGTCTGTAACACAATGTCAATTTTCCCTCCAGAAACAGGGTAGAGAGGGCCATGTCATAAGAAGGAGCATAGCAAATAGTCATCAAGGCTAATGGAATTATAGCACTAAGATACCTTCACTGTGATTCTTAAGGGGATGTGAAATCCCTTGGGGAATATGTGGGAAGGGATAAATGATACGATGAGAAGATGACCTTAGCCTCGCACAAGCAAGAGGTCTCTGGCATTTCCCTATGATTGATTGTGTCCTCAGCACCCAAGAAAGCTAGCGATTTTTCTTAGGCCATGTTCTTTGTGTCTCTCCCCTGACCTCTCTTCCATTTAACATCCCTTTCCTTTGTCTGCATCCTCAGTACCACAGCAACTACTGCCAGCCTCCAACCGCAGCCACAGCTGCCAGCACTGATTCACCCAACCCCCGGCCCCCACTGCACCAGGACACCAGCTCTTTGCCCTATAGAAGGAATTTCCCCAGAGATTTTTGTCTCTTTTGGTTTTTTGTCCCAATAACTTTTCAATAACCAATTACATACTCTACCTGCCACTTGGTATCTGGTCCCAAGATGTTGCCACACTCCCGTGTCCCTGCATTTGTCAATCAGTATCTACTAAGTACACATTAACAGTGACACAAGTGTGTTGTTTCACTGTAAGATTAATCATAAAAACTTGTTAGAAAGGAAGAGCTACGTGTTACAAACATACTCAGCATGCAGAAAGTTTAAGCAATCTTTGAAAACAAGAATATCATACAGATGACAATTTAAAGAATAAAACATTTGATTACTATGGGGAGAAATCTGAACGTATATACCATATAACCCACACTGTATGAATCCATCATAAATTGGGCTTGGGGTATAATACACTTGCTCCTAGAAGGCTAAAACTATCGCTTTGGAGGCCCCAATATAGTTTCTATAGAAACTATCTCAAACTCTTTATTTCTATCCTCTGTTCCCCAGGCCAGAACTTAATTCCTCTTTCCTAGAACCTATAATGAGTTAACTCCCAAAAACACAGAGTCAGCCTGCCAGCTACCCAGGTTCTGTACTACATGGTGGCACCACTTTCGGGAGGCATCAATCACAGTGTACGAATCCCAATTACTTTTAAAACTGTATTTTTCTTAAGACCTGGTGGCATTAAAGATGGATAACGTAATTATTTACATTACAGTTCTTGAGCCGATGGTAGTGAAGTACCTCATCCTAAAAATCATTAACAATGATCTCCGATCAGATGGAAATTAGATGTCTTGCAGCAGAGATGGCTTTGTCTCACTGGCATGCAATGTCACATGGGCTGGAGTCAGCCTAAAGCAAAGCTATTGTCACATGCTGGCCCTGTCTGTTCATTCAAGCTTCTGCTCTGAGTTGAATGGACTTGACTTTTGGGGCATTGGCTTCCCCCACATCATATGGTCTTTTCCCCTTAATAACTTCACTTATCAAGTACATCCTCCACTCCGTACCTGCCCACACACACACTACTGCATCCTCTTGTCCCATTTCCATCAACTGATGCTGCAACACCCATGTTAATGATAACAAAAAAACCTTTTGTTGCAACAGATTAATTACCATGAAGAAAGAAATGTCTTTCATAGGCATACTCCTCACATTTAAAATTGCTAACAAAACACAATACTAGAACTTGAGTTCCAACTTCTGTCTGAATATATTCCCCACATTTTTAAAAAAGCCAAATGTCAAACGAAATTAAACTTTCACATGAGAATTTATCTCTACTGATTTATTAATAATATCATTCATAATGAAACTATCATCAGCTACTTACTGTCTAAGAAAGTATGAAATATGTAAAAGGCAACAGCCAACCAAGTCAACAGGAATAAATCAAGTAAAATTCATATACCTCTCACCTACTTCTGGAAAACATCTTTTACTGCCATTGGTGACAGTCTAACCTAGTGGACAATCCAGCCAACATCTTACTAAAACATGAAGTTAGTTCAGAAATCCTTGGCTATGCAGTAATTGTTTCACACATAACTCTTTCTAATTTGTATTGGAATACATTCATAAATTCATCATTTTTTCCCATTGGCTGAGTCCAAGATTTTAGACATATATAAGAATTATTTCTAGATTAATCTTTAATTCATTAAATGACTTCATTTTTCTAACTTAATCTCTCAAGTGATTAAGGAAACTAATTCTTAAATATACCATGTAAATGAAGTATCTTAAGGCTTTAGATACAGATTTGTGAGGGGAAGAATACCTTTTATACATGATCTTAATTTTCTTAAACTATACCAAATTTTTATCAAGCTTATTTTCTTCTCATTTAAAATAAGTTAAAAATCAGAGGAATAAGAATCCCACAATATTGACAATGTTAATTAGATCCTTAAGAAATGCCATTAAAAATATCAGCAAAAATTATTTTTTTCTCAAAATTGTCCAGTAGGCAGATACCTTATTAAATGGTAAATGCCATAAATTTTCCTTCCAAATGCCACTGGGGTAGACATCACAAGATTATCATATAATGCCAATATTCAAGCATTTTTCATTTACAAAAGTGACAGTTTTTTCTAAAGTATATTAACAGGATTGGCAAAACTGAGTGATTATAAAACTTACGTTTTCAAAACAACCTATTATGTAACACACATCATTCTTCTGAGCAGCATAATGATCAAGTATTATTAACTGATGTGACCCCACCTCATCACCAATGGTACCTAAAAGATAGTAAATTAATTTCCTCCAGAATCTGGAAGGATTTACACCCTCCCTCAGTCCGTTCTCTCCACTTAGTCCCAGCTAACTAACTATGCCTCTCAACTTCCTCCATACAAGGTGAGACTTCTCAAGGACATACATGCGGCAGAGAGAAGAGACAAGACTAGAAGGCATCGAGCTAAGAGAAAGAATACTGTAGCGGAGAGAAGCAGGCTAGATGACAACCATGACAGAGGAGCAAATGACAAGATGCAGGGAGCTGACCGCAAAGGAAGATGGTCTAAAGGGAAGCGACAGAGAACTGCCCACAAAGCCAGTCCTTGTGTGGGAGGGGAAAGCACACCATGATGGAGAATTGAGCAGATCTGAGCCCAGGTCTAGCTGGAATGAAGGAAAAGTTTATTCCTGGATCCACGACCATTACCATCAGTGTAATCCACAGTATTTACAGGACCAGAGAACTAAAACCAATAGGAAGAAGCTATGTGAATACCTGAAACTTACATGATTGTAAAATATATCAAGAAGGGTTGGAGAGGACCAACAGGGAGGTCCATTAAATCAGCAGACCCCACACAGCAGACCATGGAAGATGCCATAAAAGCCTGGAGGAACCAGCTCCTATACAAAATGGCTAAGGAAGTGAACTCCTTACACATTGATAAGCAAACCATAAACAGATACCAGCAGTCTGCACAGTAATTGCAGCAATGCTGTAATTTGTTAAGGATAGATATTCACATCCTTGCTCAGACAATCTGTGTTCTTAAATGCTTTCTGTGGGTATTGCCGGAACATAGCCACACTGAAAAACCAGTCTTGGGTCAATGCACAAAAATGAATGAGAGAAGGAGCCTCTTACTTTACCGAAAAGTCTGAACAGGATCATCAGGCATGTAACAAATGCTGTCAGCCTTCACAGCAACCCAGTGGAGATTTCAATAACCCAGTTTTGCACAAGAGAAGACTGAAAGGAGGTCAGAGGGGTCAGTGACTTGCCCAACATACTCAAGAAAAAAAAATCCCACTTCTTGAAGCTTTGCTGTGGGTGCACCCTCCAGCAGGTACCCTACAGTAACATGGCTCCCAACTCCACTGCATTCACATCACTACTCCAACCTCCTACTCACATCCTCACTCAAGCAAATCAAAGTCCGAAGCAAACTGCTGGTCAGCACTGTTTCCAACATCCTGCCTTCGTCCTCATTTTCAGGCAGTCTCTGGACACAAGCAAGAAGACAAACTTTCTGCCAAGTCCTAATACGCATCTTCTGCTATGAGCAGCCAACATGGTCTTTCCTCTCAACAGAAACCTCTGGAGCCTGGTCTTCACCAGTAGGATGTCTATCAACCTTCTATTCTGAGCTCTAACCAGAATCTCCCCTACATTATAGCCTCAAGTATGCCAGCTCTACTTTTCCAGCTGGCATCTCCAAACATTTCTTAACCTTTCCCACAAGCCATCCCCTAAGGTTTCTGAGCTACATGGTCATGTATAGTCACAGCAAAGACTCCACTCCTGGTACCAAATTCTATCTTAATTATCTTTCCAATTGCTGAGACAAAGTATCTGATGCTCAAAGTTAAGGGAAGAAAGATTTATGTAGCTCACAGTTTATAGAAATTTCAGTCCCTAATCAACTGGCTCCATGGCAGAGGGGCAACAGTTCATGGCAGTGGAAAACAGCAAAAGCAAAAAGGAAGAAAGGAGCAAGACCCTTATACTGTATCCAGTCCACTAGAATTAAGGAGGTGCCAAGTCAATCAGTAGACTGATCTAGCAACTCACCCACCCTTAATCCTAGCAACCTTAATCCAAGCATTGAATTCTAAATCAATTGCACACTCTAGATTCAGCCACCTCTGAAAAGCCCTATGACTGCACAAGGCTTGGGAGGACATCTAGACCCAACACTTAACAGTGATCACTTAATTGGGGAGAAAATGTTGCCTCAAATACCTTTTTTTAATCTTTTATGTATTTATTTATTTGGTACAAGGTCTCCCTATGCAGCTTGGACTCATAGTGATCCTCCTGTCTCAGCATTCCCAGCACAGGGATTATAGGCATGCTTCAACACTCCTGGTCTCAGTTGTCAGCATGGTGGCCCAGAATGCAGTACCCAGTATTGAACCCATGTATCTGTGCTCACCAAGCAAGTGCCTAGACTCCAAGCTATCTGCCCCACCCTTTCCCAAATATCTTAAACTAACACATCTTCCAGCCTTTGAGGATGAACTGTGTGTCAGAACAAGTTCCAACATTTGAACATGTAGTTTGCAGTCGGCCTTCACCTTGTCTTTCCACCTGTGCAAAGATTAGGCATCATTTAGTCTTCCCTGGGCATGCGCGTACACCCACGAACATTTCAGGCTACAAGAACTATGTAAAAGTTTTGTAAAGCCATCTATGGCTACCTCCTTTTCTAGTATTTCATTGTAATTTGAGGGTCAAACGCTTGTTCATCTCCAGTGCGGCCACCACGCCCTGCAGCTATGATGCTAAACATGTGCTGCTAATTGTTTCCAGTAAGTGCCTTCAGCCTATTTACACAAAACGAGTTTACCAGCAAGTAAAATACAAACAAGTCTTAAGAATGAAATTTTTCGTGAAGTTGCAGAGCAGATCGATCACACAGTGACAATTTTCTCCACAAAATATTTTTGGAAAGCTTTAAATATGTTCTATTCCCTTCAGTGGCTTCTAGGTTATTAGTTTTTAAGGTCACTAGGAAACTAGATGAAGGAGAAACAGATTTACAGTAGATTTTTAAACACCATAAAGTTCTCTGTTCTTATTGAGGTTCAGTCCTTTTCCCTTGAATAAACACTTCCCAAACTGTTGCAAGCTTTGGTTAGTTTTGCCCTTCTAAAAGTTATACTAAGAAAAACATGTATATGGGGCTGGGGAGATAGCTCAGTGGTCTGAGTGCCTGCCTTGCAAGCACAAGGACCCAGGTTCAATCCCTGGTACTGCGTGCCATGCCAGCTCTGAAACCCAGGGCATGCTGTGCCAGCCTGAAACTGGGCATGATGCTGCATGCCTGTAATTCCAGTGCTGGGGAGCATGAGACAGGAATAGCCTGGATAACTGTACTGCTGATTTCTACTGGTCTACTGAATGGGAACAGTTAGTGCTTAAGTTACTTTTATCTTTATTTTTTGACCCATTTTGCATGTTTATATCTGGTAATCTGAAAAACTACTTTGAAGGCAAAGATATGCAATATAACAACTGTTATTGAAATCCTATCATCTTGTGTAGTGAAATTCTGTATTGTTTCTAATTGTTTATTTATATTCCCTTTAAAAAGTAAAACAGCAAAAAAGTAATATTTTTTATAATTTTCTGCATTTTCCTATTAGAATAGCTTATTAAAGATATTCTTTAAAAAAAATAAGTGATAGTCTAAAGCAGCCACTTTTCCTCCATCTCTGATTTGTTGTTTTTTGGGTTTTTTTTTTCTCTCTCTATAGTACCATCTCTTCCTGACAAATATTTTAGGTTTGTCTGATTCCTGCTACTTATACCCAGAGGCATAGTTTTTGTCTACGGTTTATCCGGCTCCTAGAACAGACCCTGGCACATAGACACTCCACATGATTTCTTGGATGGTGTTTTTAAAATTGTATTTTAAAAACTGGACACTAGCCACACATACTAAGGACAGATCTTATCCAATAGTAAAGGGTAGAAACTTCCATATAGAACCAACCTCAGCTCTGACAGTATAGAAGTGGCAAGGCATTTTGAAAGAAGAATGCAACAGCAATGAACAGAAGCTCCAGAAAAGTCAAGAAGTTGAAATTACACAAAACAGGAAAAGAGTTACTCAATTTCAATGCCACCAGGCCATCTGTGTGTCTGCTAACTGGTACCTGCCAAAACATAAATCTATCCTCCCTCAGAGACTGGAGGCTACAGTTCAAAGAAAAGACTTTAGGTCCTGGGTGAAAGACACAGAAGTACATCACAAAGGGACAGAGAGAGAAAGGCTTACACTTGCAAGTTTTTCTTGTTTTTTTATTTTGTTTTGAATAAATGCTCTTGGGGGAAAAAAGTTGAGTCCCACTATCTAGCTCAATTTCTTGCTTTTCCAAGCAAGAATTTAAGGAGAGGTCAATCATACAAGAACATGGCCTTCAGCTGCCACAAGCCCTGTTAGAATGTTTTCAAGTCCCTAAGGTGGGAATTATTTGTGCTAACATTTGCAGTTTTTGAAAACCACAGTCAAAATCCATTTGAGAAGCAGGTTCATAGGAGGAGTGTGATTAACATCTAGCCAAGGAGTCTGGACAGACTGATGGATGGATGGGTAGGTGGCTGGCTGGGTGGCTGGCTGGGTGGGTGTTTGGCTGGATGGACGGATGAGTGGGTGGGTAGGTGGGTGGATGAAAGGATGGGTGGGTGGATGGATGGATAGATACATGGATGGATGGATAATATATGAGTGGGTGAGATATATGCACTAGGAAGAGTGAGTTAGGGTAAAAAAGATCAGAACACATTCACACTCAGATATCAAGTGGCAATCATTTCAGAGAAAAAAATAAACTCATCTCTTCCTAACTGCACCCTCTCAAACATTGCTTGATGGATATAAGCCTCTCACTTGCACATAAAAACTGCTAATCAGAACAAATTGATAATTTATCTAGTCCTTTGCAACCTGTTTGTGTTCTGCAAAATGTTTTCCAAGTATGAGTTTGTGTGCTTACTGTTCTAAAGTTCCTACTAGAGACACAATCTAAAGAGCTTATGTAAAGGTCTCCTACAGAGCTATGCTATCTGCTATCTGTTCCTACTAACTAGCTTTTTATTAATGAAACATTCACCACTTGAGTTTCTTCATCCTCCCTCTTGGCACCCTGCCTCCAAGGCACACAAGAGTTTTAACCCATTTTCCTCAAATTCTCACCCCCATCTTTGCTTTTCTCCACCTCCAGCTCACACTCAGATCCAAAAATGTCCCCTTCATGTGATGTCACAGGCACAGATTCCAGTTCAAGTAACCACCTATTTCTGGAGTGCCACACAGCCCTAGCTTAGAGCTCTGCATTTTCTCAGCAGGTCAATTCCAGCACGGGCCAGATTTCTTCTCTTTTTCATGTTTTCATAAGATGACAAAAAACTAAAATAGAAAAGGCAACTTTCTAAGTTAAGATTTGAATAGAACTTGGAAATGGGAGCCAGTTTGGGCTTTGTGCTGTTAGGTTCATATAAATTAGGTAGCAGAGTGGTAGGACGAAAAAACCATCCTTCTCATTAAAAAAGAATTCAAAACTACAAAAACAAACTTCAGGGCTGGCCAGATAGCTCAGTGGAGTAAAGCACCTGGAAGCAGGCACTGAGTCCAGGGTTCAACCATGTCGGCCCCAGCTCCAAGGCATGCTGAGAGGGCAACTGAGACTGGGCGTAGTAGTACACACCATAATCCCAGCTCTTGGGAGGCTGTAAACAGTAGGATCACTATAAATCCAAATCTAGTAGTGAGACCCTGAGTACCCTGTAGACCCTTCCTTAAAAATCCTAAAAATAAAAATAAAAATAAAAACTTAAGTATGACCATCAGAACAAATTGTTACTGCATCCTCCTCCCCACAAAAAAAGGCTTATTGGGAGATTTGAAGCTTTAGATTCATTGGATTCCATCAATTGCCTCTGCTGGGAGATATAAAAGACTAGGGAGCCTTCTAGCAGCACTCTGATCTCTAGAAAATCACCAAGCATAACAGCTTTCTATTGCATCAATTCTCCATCCGCTATTCTTATCTCTCTTTCACAAACCACCATCCCTGCTGTTCCCTCTGATTTGGCGGCAATTCATTATAAAATAGGCATGGGGGCTGGGTTGGGCATCCTCTCCTAGTCTGGACTCAACAGCCTAGTTCTATGTCAATTATGTAATATTCAAAACAGGGAGTAGCAAAAGCACAGTTGTAGCTCTTACATAAGCTTTCATAAAGCTTCCATAAGATCTGATTCCAAGCTTGCTTGGATACTTGGAATTACATAAAATAGACTGAATCCAGTGATTGAGGAGCCAGATTTCCTTCTGACATTAAAAGCAATAAAAAGCCCTTTGTACTTACCTAATGAGTTTATGCTGTATTAATATAACAATTTTTTAATTGGATAAGGAAAATCGTCTCTGGTGAGGCTTGATTATTTTAGAATATAAACATGAAGAAATATCCTGACACAGTGCTCAACTTTTTCAGCTACCCGCTGCACAATGCATACCTCTTAGGACTCCTGTGAGTATTCCACACAGAATTATGTGTCCTGGATAACATCAACTGCTCTTTCTAAGAAAACTCAAAAGGAATTATTTAGACAAAACACAAACACGTACGCGCTGAAATCTGCCAGCATGTCTCTTTTCCAATACCACTTTTCTCCCTGATTTTTCTAGCTCCACATTACTATAAATCACTCATGCCATATCTTAGGCTACAAAGGGGCAAATTAAAAGAAACAATATTTTCCAGTGGGTCTCATCATCGTACGTATTAAAATCACCAAGAAAACTATTAACATAGACTAGATGACAAGGTACCACTCCAGACCTTTTAGAACGGGGGAGATGGGGCGTAAAGTACAGCTAGGCATCAGTACATCTGATGCTTTCTACTTTAGTTTTCTCACCTGAAGAACAAAAAACTAAACATGAGCAGAACTCGTAGGTGGAGGGCGGAAAGTGAAGGGCAATTTAATAACTGGCAACTCAGTTACTATTTCTGTCCCATAGCAAAACGAACCCATGTAATTGTTAAAAAGACATAAAGGATATTTGTGCTATTTTGTTAAAAGCGCTATCCACCAATTTTCATAACAGGCTTCAAAATCTGTTTTTGTGTTGTAATGCTTTACAGCTCTAAGTAGTGAGTTTTAAAGGGTCCTATGTTGTCTTTGAAGGAAATCTCAAGCTAAGACCGTGCTATCTCAAAGGAAAGTTTCGGTTTCAAGCAGAAATTATGGCTCTGACTTCTTGTGCTCTTCTTGGTTGCTTTGGGAGTCGCTCCCAACTTTACCAATGGGCAAATATTTTTTAAAGCACTTACGTAACAGTGAGTACAGACGTCTTTGGTATTTTGCCAAGCGTACTTCTTGCAGTGTTTGTATTTAAAATAGAATGGTAGTAACATTACTTGTGCGTCTGCAATTCCTTCTGCGCACAGGCTCAGAACGGAAAAAAAAAAAAAAAAAAGATGAAGGAGGAGGAGAAAAACATGGATGGAACGAGCCGCTCCACTGTTTTTCCATCCTTAAAGCTCAAGGGAAATAACACATTCATACTAAATTAAGACGAAGACACAGACCACAGTATCCAGACAAGGGGTGATGAGGACACGCTTTAACTAACCTTGCCATCGCCTCTGACACGGCGGTGTTCAACCTGGCAAGCTGCGAAGCTGCCAAGCGCGCGGCGACGTCTCCGCCGGAGCAGGGGCCGCGGGCAGGAGCGCAGCGCTCTGGCGACCGCGAAACCGCGACCCCAGTCCCCGCACCTGCGCCCCGGCCCGGCGCCGCGCCGCCCGCTCAGCGGCTGCGGAAGGGCCGGGCGCGGCGCTCAGGAGGCCGGCGCTGCCCGTGCGGAGGCGCTTGTCCCGGGCCCGGCGGCGCCGCGCTGCCTGCGGCGGGACTTTCCCATCTGCAGGCGCCGCGGCCGGGGCTTTCCGCAGAGCACGCAAACTTGCGGACGCTGGTCCAGGCGCAGGTGCAGCGCGAGGGCCCCGCACCTGGAGCGCGGCGCCGCCCCCGCCGTCCGGCCCGCGCCCGCTTCGCAGCCCCGCCCCGCGCCCCGCTACGAGCCGGGGACGGGGACCGACGGACGCCTAGGCGCCGCCCGCCTCGCCGGCACAAAGAGGAGCCGGGGCCTGGGAGCCCGCGAGGTCCGTCCGCGGCGACGGCAGGCACCCTCTCGTGGCCGCGGCCGCAGGGAGACGCACACGCCGAGCCCGGGCGCCTCCTCCCGGCCCGCGCCCCGAGCCCCGCTCCGCCCGCAGCCGCAGCGCCCCCTGCCGGCCTCCCCGCTGCGGCTGCGGAGGCGGAGGGTGCGGGCGGCGCGGGCTGCTCCGCGGGCGCGGGCGGCGCAGACCTCAGGCCCCTGGAGCGGCGCAGGGCGTGGACTCTGGCGCTTCGCCCTTCGGTACGCGTGCAGATGACAGGAAACCTCGGGATGAACTTGGCAGAACTTTGAACAGCTCTGAGCTTCCTGATTCCCAGGAGCCCAGGGAGGGAGCTCTTGGACAGGGCCCCCGCAGAGGCCCGCGACTCCTCCTTGACGCCGGCTCACGTCCATGGTTCCGGAGCGCCAAATGTGTCTCCCCTCTGGGGCCCATCCATCCTTGACCTCTCTTACCACAAGTAGGTAAATTAACGACTTCTCGGAGGCCCTTCTAGTCCTGCCTGAAAAGCTGCTTTCCCTTGTGCCCGGGCACCTGGAATGTTTCAAATGCAATCCAGACTTCTCCAGTTAGAACAGCAATGGAAAAAGAGATTTACTGTGCTAAAGATGGAGTGATGGGCAGGGGCACAGTGGCCCCTGGGAGGCTGAGGTAGTGGGATCATAAATACTAACCCAGCCTGGGTAATTAAGACCCTGTCTTACATGCTAAGAGTTTTTTTACTAGGAGGGAGATGTAGCTCTGTGCCAAGGTCCAGGATTCGATTCCTAGTAGTATGCAGGTGCGCGCACACATACACAAGCATGCATGGAATTGTGGCGCTGTCATTTGTATTATTTAGGTTGGGCTGACTTGTTTGTATTTTTAGGTTTTTTAATACACTGTAGCAGTATTTCAGACCAGCTTTTTTTTTTCTTTTTTTGGTAAAAAAGAGAAAACTGGACTACTTGGTGAAGGGAAATCATAAAATAGCACTTTTTTCACACTACTGTCTCTTAAAATTGTCTTATCTCACTTTTCCTCTGCAAAAAACTAGGGCAAATTTTATAGCTTTTCCTGCCACTTTCAGGTGTGGAAGGAACAATTAGATCTGTTCCTATTACAAAATCCAGTGCAATCAACAACGTAATTTTCATCTTATTCCACTTAATCGTTTTCTAGTCCCCACCCTCCCTTCACCAGCCTGATCATGCCTAGAAACCAATGGACAGGGCTCTTTGGTGTCTGCCCTTCCTTTCCCCTCTTCTCCCCTCCCCTCTTCCTTCTCTCCTCCTCCCTCCTCCCTCCCCTCTTCTCTCTACTCCTACTCTTCCTTCCCCTCTCTTCCCTGTGTCTTCCCAGCTAGCCTGTGAAGCTTGCATCCTCCAAGGCCGGTGAGGGTGGCCTGCCCAAGCCCAGGTTGATACAGGGAAACCTCCAAATGACACAGGGAGAAAAACTGATCTCCCAACCTAAAAGGACCTGGAACAAGTTCGTGTTCTCTAAAACTGAAGAGTACATTTTAGGAACAAACGGAGATTATGAGCAGAATATATTTACTGAGAGAAAGAAAGCTCCTGTCTGAGAGAGGGACAAGAGTGGTACTGGAGCAGGTTGTCCCCAGGAAGCTCTCTTCCAGGGATTTTTATAGAGGAAAACCATGTGGTGAGGAGGGTTTAATAAGGTCAGGTGGAGAAGACATGGGAACTCGCTTAGTTGGGCATGAAGTGGGACAAAACTATGGTCAACCAATGGGATTACAAGCACCATTGCTCAGGTAAAATTGATTAAATCCAGGACCAAATGGGGAAGTGAGTCAGGTAGCAAAGGGGCATGACTACAGGACAGGGTATCTTCCAGTTTGGGGATAGGCTAGTGACTCATTTGGGCTCTTTCAAGGTGATTGATACCTATTTAGAATATCAATCCCTGATACCCATCCATAGGGAAGTGTGTAGCTGTGTTTCCTCTTTTATCTGGCCCATTTGTGTCTGTCTCTTCCCAGTTGCAAAGTCCCCTTGTTTAACATCTTGTCTCCTTGAGGGCCTGACCCTGACTGCCTATAATATTTCTATCTAATTCAGCTGCCTACAACAAGCTCACGCAGACCTACAGAGCACCCAGAAGCCTCACACCACATCTGCTCTGGCCCATAGGCAGCTATCTCTAAGATCGCATGTGTCCCCACACTCTAGGTGACACATACCAGGCTCTCCAGAGTTCTCCAGAAGCACATTTTTCTTTGCTTGAAGTGGGTGAGCCCTCCCCTTCCTTGGTGTCTCCCCCCACCCTCTTATCATCAGTTTGAGCTGAGGTGGCAGAACCCTTGCCTAGCAGTGAATCCAAATGAGATAGCCCAAAGCCTCTGCTTCTATGTGGAGACACCCGTCTCCATGGCAGCATGAAAGTGAAGAACTAAGGTCTCAGGAGCCTAACTAAATGTTAGGCTGTTGGTGCCACACCTTGGGATCCACCATGGTACTCACACCAAGACCACACCACTCCAGAGTTCCCAGCACTGTGGAAACAGTAGAGTTGCTCCATTTCCACCTGACGAAGGCTCCTGCTAACCTGGCGCTCCCATCATCCCTCAGGACTTGCTCAGGACTGAACGGCCATCTTCTTCCCCATCATTCCTCCTTTGCTTTCACCATTCAGAAGAGGTTGACCTGCATGCTTTCAGTCCCCTCCCTCCTGCACACCCTGCACATGTGTTTTTCCAATACAATCATCCTTTGGTGTCTTTGCAGAATTGGTCCAGGACTCTTGCAAATAACATAATCTAAGGAGAGTTAGGTCCCTTATTGTAAAAGGCATATATCCTATGCACATTGTCCTGTATACTTCAAGTCATCTCCAGATGAGGCGTAATACCTGTAAATGCTATGTAAATGTCGTTATAATGTATTGTTTAGAGAATAATAGCAAGGAAAACATCTTTCATGTTCAGTAAAGACACAACCTTCATAGGCCTAACATTTGTGGCCTTTTCAAATTTTTTTTAATTATTTATTTATTTGGTACAGGGTCTCACTACCCAGTTTGGACTCACAGTGATCCTCCAGTCTCAGCCTCCCCAGCACTGGGATTACAAGCATGCACAACCACACCTGGTTTTGGTGGACAGCATGGCGAGGTACCAGCAAGGCATGTGGCATCTGGGATTGAACCCAGGTCCTTACACTTGCCAGGCAGGTGCTTAGTCTGCTGACCTATCTCCCCAGCCATCTGGAGTCTTTGATTGAGACTTGAGGATATGGTCAGCCAACTGTATATCTCTTGCACATCTAGTACTGCCTGTGTATCTACTTCTCAGAGACACCAAACTGTTAGAGTCACCTATGATACCCAACAGCTACAAGGGAAGTGCCATTTTAACATTTGGTCATGCTGTATTTAGAAAATGTGGAAAGAAGAGTAGAATGTTCTTTCACAGTGAACAAATAAGATCAGCAGGCCACTTAGAGGAGGTTCTCTCCCAAATCCCCAAAGCAGAACCTGAAAGAAGATGCAGATAAGGGCCAGCCAAGTAGCTCAACAGATTAAAGTGCCTGCAAGCAGACAAAGAGGCCGGGATTCGATCCCCAGGCCTGCTGTGCCACCCCTCCCCCACCTGGGGCTCGGTGAGACAGCAATTGAGACTGGGCATAATGGCATGCACCTGTAATCCCAGCTCTTGGGAGGCTGTAAACAGGTGGATTACTATGAATCCGATCTAGTAGTGAGACCCTGGACACCCTGTAGACCCTTCCCTAAAATACAAAAAATAAAAAGATGCAGATAATTATTTTATTTTATTTTATTTTATTTTTTTACTTCTATAAAAGCTTTATTACCTATTCAGGTTTGTCATGTTAATGACTCCTGTGTATGTACACAGTTACTGATACTGAATGATGGGATATTTGTCATTTTCCATGTTAATATTAAAATATTTTCAATCAAAAGCTCATTTTTTTTTCCTTTGTATTTTTTAGGGAACAGTCTACAGGGTGTTCAGGGTCTCATTACTAGGTGAGAATGATAGTGATTTGCCTGTTTACAGCCTCCCAAGAGCTGGGATTACAGGCACGCCATCACGCCCAGTGTCAATTGCCCTCTCAGCGTGCCCCAGGGGTAGGGTTGAAGATGCGGATAATTTATTCTAGAAGATGATCCTAAAAAACAGGAGTGATGAAATTGAGATAGTGTGATAAAATAACATGAAAAGCCAATATGATTGTGATGGTTTATCTTGATTGTCAAATTCATTATCTTGAGACAGCTAGGGGCTTCATAAAGTGCACTTCTGTGTGTGCCTGGGTGGTATGGAGACGTGACCTTGAGGGCTATGCGTGACCTCCGGCCACTTCCCCTCTGGCACTCCTCCCCTCTTCTCTGCCTCCTAGCTGCCTTGAAGCAAGCAGCTATGCTCCCCCAGAACCTTCTGCCGTGATGTTCCTGCCCTATAGCCAACTCACCACGGAAACCATGCAGCCTCTGAAACCATAAACCAAAACAATCCTTTTCTTGAACTTACAGATATCAAGTATTTTTGTTCCAACATTAGGAACACTAATCAATACAAAGGTATAGTATCAAGGTGACTGCTGTAACAACAGTCAGGCTCCCAGGCACACGATACCATCAGGATCTCTAGGAAGTTTACTGAAGTCCTCTCAGAGGGATTAAAATCAAGATGCTAAGCATTTACAGTCTGGATTCTATTCTCAGTTGATCAGAATCCAGGGTTTCAGAAAAAGAGAGCCCTGTGTCCACAGCCTTGAGGTTGGACATAGTCTATCTGAGCCCAGCTTTCATGGTCTTCCCATCAGAGTTTGGCAGAGTGACCAAGGAGATGGGACGCAGACAATCAAAAGCATGTGTGAGGGGCCAAGAGTGTAGCTCCATGGCGGAGCTCTTTTCTGGCCTATGTGAGACCCTGAATTTCATCGTCAGCACAACAAAAAGGGAAAGAAGAGTGAGGCAGGGAAGACATGTGCTACCACAGGCTCCCAAGGATGTCTACAGAGGCGTCTGCCTTGGGAAATTCCAAACTGCTGAAATGCGGATGGGAAAGGTACTAAGGAGGGAAGGGTACAGTAATGTCTACAATTTATGAGTGACACTTGAGCAGGGGGACAATTCTCTGAATGGCAGAAGAGTAACTGGGGTTAGTGCCTGTGGGAAGGGACAGGAGCCAGAAATGGACTCCATGCAGCAGACCCTCACCCAATCTCTACCCTGCTTAGGGAGTATGGAGCAAGGACAGAGCATGGTGCTGGAGCCTAGTCCTTCCTATCAGCTCAAAAGCACCAATTGTGCAATTTCTAGGACAGATGTGAGTTAGTTGTTAAATAAAGTTATTATTAAGGATTAGATTACATAAACCTACAAGTATATACATTACATTGAAAATAATAAATGCTTAAAATCTCTGAACAACTGCATTAATAATAAGGTAGGCCCTTGAGGAACTGGCACATGTCCGAGATGAAAATGTTACTGCCATGTATCCATTCCAAACTGCAAATTCAGTAGCACCATTTTGGTAGATTGAATTGCACCTCAACTAAGTAGACAACTGCACCCTAGAGATTGGCAGGATCTAACTAGGCCTTTTCTCCCAAGGAGGCCATGGTTAATCATTCATGTGCATGGCATTCCATAGATGACATGCTTAGTGTTGTTCAGGTTGGGATGAATGGGCCAGTATTTGGGTCCCTCCTAGACCCACCATTGGATGTGGACTTCCTGGGAAAAATGTGGTCTGAATATAGGAAAGGCGAGTGCTGAGGCTGTGTTCCCTGGACACTGTCAACAGCTGGGCCACGAAGCCCTGGAGGAGCATCTGACCTGAAAATCTCTGTATCCTTCTCAAGTGATATGATATGCTTTAAACTTTACTTTTTTCTCACTGACCTTATTGAATAATCAATAATTATATAGCATATTAAAAACTGTAGACAAATATTGAAATGTGAAAGATATAAGATGTAAACACAGTAAATTTTAAAGAAATATTTCTGAATATTTCTTCAAAATTTGAATACATAGCATGAGAATACATAGTATGAGATTAATAGACTCCACATTGTAAATAAATGAATATAACAACAAAAATTGTCTAAAATAAAATGAAGAATTTACAGATCAGTTGTATAATAGTTTACTCTGTGCCAAAATCAAGAAACATGTTCATATAATTAGAATTCTCAAAGTAGAAAGGAGTAGGCAATAAATATTTAAAGTTTTAAAATTTCTGAATTTAGTTGAAATTATAATACCACATTTCCAAGAAAAATGAACCTTTTGCACAAGAAATATGATTAAAATCATACCAAGATACAGAAATATGAAATTGTCCAAAACTAATTGTAAAGAAAAAAATCATTAAAGCATATACATAAAAAATATTAGCTATGGAAGAACAAAATTAAATAGCATCTTATTCCACATTAGAAAAAAAAGAGCAAATGGGTAAGAAACTAAACATTAATTCAAAGGACTGAAAAATAATCTGTCCTCATTGAATTTTATATTTAGGAAACATACCTTTGAAAACTAAAAATAAAGTATTTTCCATCATACAAACTCCAAGTATTCTAATACCTCCAGACATAACATATAGGAAATAACAAAGATCATAATCCAGAAGGCAAGAAAAGTTACTGTATGGTCCTGGATAAAGAATAAAGAGCTATCAAAATGGTAGTTATGAAGGACAACATAAAATATAATTATATTAGATGAACCCATTTTAAAGGTCATTGAAGATTTCCACAAAACAGGATCAATCATACCAAGTTTATATATTTTTTTTCATATGTGTGTGTGTGTGTGTGTGTGTGTAAAAGACAAGGAAGAAGTAATATAAAGTCAATGGAAAATGGAAATATACCTTTCTGAAGTTTCTAATACTAGAAAACAATATATCAATTCAGAGTACTCACATAGTATTTGAATAGGTTAATATATACAAAAATATCAACTAAGAAAACATTTTCATATAGTAAAGAATTACTAAGAATAAAACATAACATAAATACTGGATTGGCAAATGAATGATCAGCACTTCTAACAGATTGGGAAAAGGATATCACACAAAGTTCTAGTGTGTCGTGGACATGGACAGTGTCCATGACCCTTACTGGTGGCCAGGTGTCACTTGTAGGACTGAGCCACTGCTGTTTCCTTGATATCCACCTTGTAGACCCAGACAGAATCATGACCAGTAGTGTGCAGGAGAAATCCATTTGTAGAGTATGCTAATAGAAATATTTTTCTGCTGTATAAAAAAGAATAATTGAAAGACTGCTGTTGTATACCTCTTTTTCTTCTGTGTTTAATTGTTTGCCCAACTCATTCATGGAGTTGTGGTCATTTTGATCCCTCTCCAGAATATCTTTTAAAAGGCTGTGTGAGGTTGGCTTTGTCATCATAAAATTCTTTAGCTGTTCTTTGTCATGGAAGTATTTAACTTCTCCATTATACTTAAAAAAGAGTTTTGCAGGATATATCAGTCTGGGTTGGAATTTGTTTTCTTGCAAGACTTGTAGTACTTTGCTCCATGCTCTTCTTAACTTGATGGTTTGTGAAGAGGAATATGATGTTATTCTCATGGGTTTTCCTTTAAATGTGATCTGTTTCTTTTCTTTAGTGGCTTTTAGTATACTGTTCCTGTGCTGAATTTCTGGGAGCTTGATTATTATGTCTGGGAGTGGTTTTAATTGGGTTGATGTTATTTGAAGTTCGGTTACTGAATGTCAGATTGTTTCCCCATATTTGGGAAGTTTTCTGCTATCACTTTTTCTACCATTTGTATTGGCTCTTTATTTCTCATTGATGTCTATTGGTCTTACACACATTGTTTATTTTGGCATCGTCTTGCAGGTGTTGAATTATTTTTTTCCTGCATCCTAGTTATTTTTAAGAGAACTTTTCTTACCTTTTCACTAGCTGCAATGGTGTCTTCAAGGTCTGAAAGCCTATTTTCACTTTCATTCAAACAATTTTGCCAACTTGTGATTGAGGTTTTAATTTCCTGTATATCTCTTTGAATCTGCTTCATGCATTGTATTCTTTCCTTTATTGCTCATTCAAGGGTTCCATCATTTTTATATTCTGCTCTGTTTTTGTCAGTGTCTTCTTTAGAGGCGTTTAGTATTTCTTTCATTATAATTATTTCTTTTTTTTACTTCCGAAATTATTTCTGACTATTTACTTGCTCAAATTTTTAATTATTTTTCTAAATTATGGCCAGGAATATAGCTCATCAGTACAAGAGCTTACTTGGCAAGTGCAGGGTCTTGAGTTCGATTCCTGGTACAAAAAAATTATTTAATATTTTATAGCATGTGATATTTCAACACGTGTATATAGTGTGCAGTGATAAGATCAGGGTAATTAACATCTCCTAGCATGTCTTCATGTTTGGATCCTACAAGCGCCTGGCCGCGAGGTCTGCACACAGCACCCGGTGGGTGATTGTGCACTGTAACATTTCACTGTGCTGCAGAATGCTAGACTTGAGTTTTCTATTCAGTTCTGATCTGGTATTCACTTTCTAACTTTTCTCTGTGCCATCCTTTCCAGCATCCAGTTATACTACATCCTTATCAACTTCAAATAATTGCTATATCTGTACTTAATCATTTTGTCGCTGATGTTGTGCCTTTTCCTGAGGTTTTGTCTCTTAGAGTCAGCAGTTAGCCTTGTTGTACAAACTGCATTTTATTTATGATTGTATTAATTGCTGTTCTAATGATTAATATTCCTTCTGTTTTGTGGTCCTTGAGTTTATTCTGTTTTATTTATTTATTTATTTATTTATTTATTTATTTATTTATTTAGTGGTGTGGGGGATCGAACTCCAGACCTTGTGCTTGTGAGGTAGATGCTAATGCCACTGAGCTATCTCCCAGGCCCCTCTATTATCATTTCTTAGTTTTTAATTTTTTATTTTTTGCGACTGCCCCAGCCCACCCTGGGGTCAGAGCTGATGTGGCATGTGGTGCCAGGGATCAAACCACGGTCCCTGCACATTTGCCTAAGTTTTCCTAAGCACGTGCTTTAGACTGCATAGCTATCTCACCAGCTCCTATTATTACTTTTTGAAGATTACAAACTGGGGAAAAAAAAATTTCATTAAACAAAATGATACGAATTCTACAATGTTTTGTTGCATAATGTTATCTTCAAGCTAGGTTGCGAGATATAAACCTGAAAAACTAGTTTTAAAACTAAGTTATAAGAAATTTAAAAGATAAAGGAAATTTTAAATATACAAAAATTTAGGCATTAACTGCTTCTTTCATTTAACCACAGAAATCAGCAGTATAGTTATCCAAACTCTCCTGCATATATACATGAATATATCTTTTTCCCTTTTTTCTTTTGTCCTTTTCCTCATCCTAGTTTTTCCTTCCCATTGAGCAGATTCCTTCCCTTTCCCAGTATCTATTGTGCCTTTCAGACTATGTTTATTCTCTGAGGTTCTCACACTAGTGAGATAATACTATGTTTGCACATGCAGGTCTGACCTTTTTCACTTATGAGAATAGTCTCTAGTTACACCCATTTATCTACATGGAAGTCTCAAATTTATCTTTTTTACAGCTGAGTAATATTTCATTGTGTAAAAATACATCTTTTTTATCCATTCTTCAGTTGATGGGCATTTGGGTTGTTTCCAAGATTTAGCTATGACAAATTGTGCTGCTATAAACATAGATGCATGGTACAACCATTGTGGAGGTCAGTGTGGAGACTCCTCAATAGAGTAGGACTAGAAATCCCATTCAAGCCGGCTATCCCCCTACTGGGAATTTTCCCAGAGGAATTGAAAACATTGTATCGTAGTGATATATGTGTACCTATGTTTATAGCAACACAATATGTGATATCAAAAACTTGGAAACAACCAAGATGTCCATCACATGAGGAATGGTTGAAAAAGATGTGGTATTTCCATATAATGGAGTATTACTCAGCTATTAACAATGATAAGTTTGAAGCATTTATACTGAAGTGGATGCCACTTGAACATATACTCATAAGTGAAATAAACCAGACACACATGTGTAAATATCGTATAGTCTCCCTAGTATAACAAGCGAAAAGTAGAAATACAAATGGAAATGTACAACAGAAACTAAAATCATTTGAGTCCAATAAGACAAAGTGAATGGCATATGCTGTAGGATACTAATCAGCTTTTCTTCTGAATGGTTAACAACCTAAGTTCATAGATCAAAGTTGCAGAAATAGAAGAACCACAAAGCCAGCCAACATTTTGGCCCTAGCCTTTCAAGGTCAGCAAAGCCTCAGGGCATAGGAGAACCTGTACTGCAACATTATGAAACTCAGTTGAGCTCCAAATTTTCTGAACAAGGAAATTATGGAGCCACAGAGGAAAGAGATCGAAGTTCTATAGTGTGCCTGGGGAGAGTCACATGGAGAGAAAACTTTCTCTCAGGCTCTCACAGAGAGCAAACTGGTCAAGCATTGGCTGTGACTCATCCACATGGAAGACACAGACAAAGAATCTACAGAATAAGGTACAGAACTACAAGATAAACCCTGAGGGGACTTCACTGACCTCATAAGAAACATAAAGTACATGTGTTGGAATATAAGTCTTGCTCTATCTAGGTCTTAACCATCCAGCAGAAAAGTATAAAAATGAAGTATACATCACGGGGCCATAATATTAAGTTGAGCTGTAAATGCCTATGGTCAACAACTTCTTCAGATAAATCACTATTGTTGTGGAATGCTGGACTGTGTTGGATTGTGCTGTCATGTTCAAGCACCTAAGTTAGTTGAATGACAATGGAGTGCCCATCTCTGACAGGTGTAGACAAAGGAAGGGGTATAGAAAGGAAGAATCATGATGTGTGTGTAAGGACAGTACAGTTGGGATAGATAACGCTGTGCTTCTACATAATCCTATGTGAGGTAAGATTTGCACTAATGGTGGTTAGACAGGATAATCTGTCAGCTTCTAGTACTATGGACAACCACTAGTAAAATAACAAGGTAGAAAGTATTAATTATTGAATCTTTGATGTAATTCAGGTATAAAAAATATGATATGCAAAGAAAAACATAGATGCACATATATCACTGTGGTATGATGTTTTCAATTATTTTAGAAAAATACCGAAGGGTTGGGGGATAGCTGGCTTGAGTAGTATCTCCAATTCTAGCTGTTTGAGGAATCTTCACACTGATTTCCATAGTGGTTATACCAGCCTGAACTCACACCAACAGTGGAGAAAGGTTCCTTTTTCCCCACAGCCTCTTCTAGGATGAGAGCAACAGTTGCAGTTCAGTCAAGCCCCAGTGAGGGTTTTATGTTTTGTTTTGTTTTGTTTTTCTCTGTTTTGTTTTCTCTTGTCTTGGTTTTTTTCCAACTTCTTAATCTGCATTTTTTTTCTTTTTTGTAGGATGACCAACCACCCTGTTTGGCCTGGAACTGAGGTGTTTCCTGGGACATGGGACATTCAATACTAAAATCAAGAATGTTCTAGGAAAACTGGAATGAACTGATTGTCCTGTACAGGTCTGACCATGAGTTCCTGTTACTTCTTAATTTCAATGCTCACCTCATTAATGTTTAGCTTTTCTTTCTTCCAAATAAATTCCCTACACATTTTTATCTGCAATAATTTCAGTATCATTAGTTGGTTTTTGTTTTGTTTTGTTTTGTTTTGTTTTTGTGGTGCTAGGGATTTTTTTCTAATAATTTTTTGAGAAAGAAGTAGCAATAATATAGTTTCAAAACAGGTTAGTAGTACAGTTACAGTAATTAACACATCGCATATTGTTGTCTTTGTAGTAGTTATTGCTAGTACAAGATGCAGACATGAACAGTTAGGATAAATATGCCATGCTTCTGCATAATTCTGTGAGAAGCAAGATTTGCACTAATAGTGGTTGGACAAGAGATTATGTTGGCTTCTAGTACTATGGACAATCACTGGGAAGATAACAAGGTAGAAAGTATTAATTATTGAATCTGTGATATAATTCAGCTATAAAAAGTAAGATAAGTATATAGCTGCACCCTCTTAATTCACTGATTAGAGACATCTGCTATAATAATGTATGTAAGTATAATATCATGTATGCACCTTGTACGATACCAAAACATTACGAAAACAGTTTGCATTGTATTAATTTATCAAATCTGTCCTGTTAATTTGTCTTGAAACTGTCTTACTGATATTTGTTCTTCAATTAAAACATAAATAAATAAATAAATGAAAAAAGATGCAGACATGATATCTTGTCTAAACACTATTCAAAACTTTCTTCTCATTGAACTAAGAGAAAGTAGCTATGTATCTGCTATTTTATATATACAGATATATGTTTTTCTACTACAAAATGGTCCTACATGTATATCCCCTTTTTGTTTACTTTTGTCAGAGATAGGTATTCCATTGCCATCCATATATTATAGGTGCATGAATTCAGCAAAACTCAGGACCTTGCATTTGCCAGGTAGGTGCTTATTCTACTGAGCTATCTCCCCAGCCCCTAAATTAGTTCTTAACTTCTGTATTATTGCTTCTTTAACCCATGAGTTACTTTAGAATTGTGTTTTTAATTTCTAAATGTAAAAAGTTTTTTAAATGTAATTTTTGCTACTGATTTATCATATAATTGTATTATGGCCAGAAAGCCTTGTCTTTTTGATAGACTCTGAAATTAAGACTTGGTTAGTTTCCTATTTGTAATCAATCTTCAAGAGGATTGTGTGTCTTTTCATTTTTAGGTGCAGGGTACTATATTAGGATTTTTAGATCAACTTTTTGAATATTTTCATCCAAATATTCTGTATGTTTTCTCCTATTTTTCTCCATGACCTATTGATTTCTAAGAGAATATTAAAGTTCCCCACTGTGATACTGAGCTTTATCATTTCTATTTGCAAATGCCGGTGAGATCGTTCTGTGCACTAAGTGCCTGCTTAGGCAAGCTCAGGGACTGGGATCCGATCCCTGGCACTGTGTGTCACACCAGCCCTGCCCCTGGGTGTGCTGAGCCTGCCACCAGGTCTGGGAGTGC
>PVKA01007503.1:0-77501 GCA_004027165.1 Ctenomys sociabilis | reverse complement strand
CTCTCTCTCTCTCTCTCTCTCTCTCTCTCTCTCTCTCTCTCTCCTCTCTGAATTTAGGACAGGGTCTCACTACTAGATTGGATTCATAGTGATTCTCCTGTTTTCAGCCTCCCAGGACCTAGGATTACAGGACGCGCCCCCATGCCCAGTCTCAGTGGCCATCTCAGCACGCCCCATGATTGGGCCAGTAGGCAGGCCTGGGAATCGAACCCCGGGCCGCTGCTCTCTGCCAAAGCAAGTCCTTTACTCTACTGAGCTATCTGGCCAACCCTCCCCAAGACATTCCTGAACCTCTGTTCCTTAGAAGGTAGAATCCCATACCTAACTTCTTTCATCTTCCTGTCAAAACTGAGTGTATTAACACTGACTGCTATTAACAGGGTGGAAACTGAGTCCGGAGTGACATTGTGTTGCTTCTTGACCTCTCTTTCCCATCCATTTATAAATCAGCCTTGCCTTATTGAAACTGAAGTTGATTTGTTAATCTTTCTCTCTCTCTCTCTCTCTCTCTCTCTCTCTCTCTCTTTTCTTTCTCTCTTTCTCTTCCTTCCTTCCTTCCTTCCTTCCTTCCTTCCTTCCTTCCTTCCTTCCTTCCTTCCTTCCTTCCTTCCTTTCTCTTGTAGTACTGGGGATTGAACTCAGGACCTTGTACTTGCCAGGCAAGTGCTTATTCTACTGAGCTATCTCCCTAGCTCATGCACTAAATTTTGTCTTTCATTGTTTTAAGTTAACAAACCATTTTTGTTGTTTACTGAGAAACTTAGCTCATGCTCTCTTCTCATTTCTGCACATTTGTTACAGTCTTTGTTAATCTTAAATTTATGTGGAGTATCATATAATAGCACCTAGCCTCTTAGTAAGCAGACAAAGTCATACTTGTAAAACCCCAGTACCACATCTGTCCAAGTAACAGTGAAGTACCACTAGGCTTTTCAACTATTAGGATCCAACACCCCACATTTTAGTCCTTCCCCCATTCTTTTTTTTTTTTTTTTCAGAACCAGGGATTTGAACTCAGGCCCTTGCACTTGCCAGGGAAGCACTTATTCCACTGAGCCATCTCCCTGGCCCCCTTCCCCCATTCTTATGGCTCTTCCTTCACTTCCTTGACAGCTCTATGTTTTCAGTGGTTGTTAGTTTTGCTTTTGTTTCATGGCTGCTGCCTGACAAGCCTGTGTAGTTTGTGTTATTAGCTTCCAGCTTAGGCTGAGAGATGTATCACCTCAAGCACAATTTTAGGAAGAACCTCATAGTGTCTCTCCTTGTTTTTTTGTTTGTTTTTGAACTCTTCTCTCCACTAATTCCATACTGTCTGCCAGTTCCGAGGTTACTGAATAGTCCTTGAACAAATCAAGACCATTTGCAGTTTAAATACAGAGGGTTTAATCTCAGTTGTACCTTCAATCTTGTAAGACAACCACCTATCTTTCTTATATTACATATATTTCTTATATGAGTTATGGTACTGGATTTTTACTTTCTGGAAAAACCTACCTTGAGAAATTGTCCTGTACCAGTAGAAAAATTAAAAAGATCTTCACAGAGAAAATAATATCCTACCCACCATTAAACCTACCACTGAATGTATATTGCCACTCACTGTTCTTCTTTTCTTTCCTTCACTGCTGTTTACCCTTGTCTCATTTCCTGTTCTTCAGTGTTTCGGAGGCCGTCTTCTAACTAAATCAGTCTTCCTACATTTTTGATGTTAAGAATGAGTGATTGATTTCCCAATGTACTGCAGATCTAAATGCATGCCATTTCATTGTAGACCTTTTTCCTTCTCAAGAGCAATAAATATAACACTGACCTTCCTATGTTGAGGTCCACAAACAGAGCTCTTAGTATTTTTTTAATTATGGGCAAACTTAGAACAAACTTTGAATCACTCATGTACGGCTCCTTTACCTTTCACTTCATTATAATCTCATTTCCAGGCACTCTGCAGAATTCTGACATGATGATAATGAGCTCACTAACTGGACATGCTTCAATTTACTCAAATAGCAGGCATACTATGCGAGCAGCAGATTAATAATTTTTTCATTAATGTATAGGACTAACTACATAATTCATCCAAAATATGATTATAAAAATTTTGTCAAAGTTTAAATATGTTCCTCCCTTTCAAATTATTTTACATTTCTATACTTATACACTATTTTAAACTGATTTTGATAATTTAGGTATTTAAAGCTACTGGTTAGGCATAAGACATTGACATTGTTATGATACACATTTCTGAATATATTTTATGAATTTCACCATTTATAGACTTATAAAAAATAGATTGTGAGAGGTTTCTCACTTTATATATAATATTTTAAATAAAAATTTAACTACTGGTAACTCAAAAATTATTTTAGCTGAAACAATTTTTCTATTATTTGCACAAAAGAGAAATACATAAACTATATTTGAAAGCTATTTTGAAAGAAAATACTTTAAATAATTTTCACTTTCTCAACCAAAGTTCTTATTTCTCTTTTAAAAATGATTTTCCCCTTGATCTGCATGTTTTCCTCTATTTACTGAAATTTTGGTGGCTGACTGAAATAATAAAATATGTACTTAAAATAGTATTAATCAAGATACTTATGCACTGAGAAATAAAATATATTTTAAGTGATTGAACAGATTAATAAACTACCAACCAGAACATTCATAATCTTTCTTTTTTTTATGTATTTAGTACATGCTCTACAGGGTCTCACTACGCAGATCAGACTCTTAGTGATCCTCCTGTTTTCAGCCTCCCAAGCACTGAGATTACAGGCACATTCCACCAGGACCAGTCTATCACCATCTCAGGGTGCCTGGGGCCAGGGCCAACACTACAGAGCGGGATCAAACCTGGTCCCTGTGCTTCCCTAAGCAGGTGCTTTAGTCTGCTAAGCTATCAGACTGGCGCCATAATCTTTAAAAGGAAAAGTAATAAATTACATTAAAAGAAATTTAGTAATTAAAGTCTATTAATATCATCTTCAAACTAAGCAATACTTATCATAGGAAAACGTGTGCATCACACAAAAGCTTTTCAAACTGAGGTATTTGGTGGAAGAGCTTAAGAAATTTGGAAATATATGAAATGTTAATATAATGTCTTAGAGAGCCAATAGTTTTAATTTTAGGTGTATGATCAAATGTCTGATTTGTTTATTTTTCATTACCATCTCTTTTTATTGTTGGAAAATTTAATTTATATATGACATTCAAATAGTTTATGAATGACTCACAATTACTTACATTTTTATTTTATGACAAATAATATTTGAAGATAGCTGCTAAAATTTAAGTACCAGTGTATATGTTGAAGTAGCACTACTCTTCTTTTTTAAGGATTTGTGCTTGTTGCTTTTTAAATAACTTAAATAATCAGAAAGTATATGTTTATTAGAATTGAGATATAGAATTAGTATGAATACCTCACTTGTAATTCTAATGTACAGTTGAGCTAAGTTATTGGGAGGAGTTAAGCTTATCATTAATGTTACATTCTTAACATGAATTTTAGGATATGCATTTTTCTACTCAAAGCTGAATAATGTGTGGGTTTACATAAGACCAATGCCTACCTATTTAGGAACTGATATTTTAAATATTTCTTATGTTCTAGAGTCCTTTGAAATATTGGTGCTGTAGCTTTAGGTAGAAAAACAATGACAGAATTAAATTTATTAGTCAAGTCAATGGAGACAAGTAATACTTCTAATAAGTTTGCTTAATAAGTAATTTTTATGTACATAGTTGTTAGCTAATTGAAGAACATTTGATTACTTAAAAAATTATTTATATTTTTCTCCGTGGTTCACTAAGGAACATGTAGTTAGAAGTATGATTTTAAGGGCTGGTCAAGTAGCTGAGCAGATTAAAACACCTGCTTAGGCAGACCCAGCGGCCAGACTTCCATCCCTGGTGTCCCATACCAGCTCAGCCCCGGGGCACACTGTAATGGAGAGTGAGGCTTGGTGTGGTGGCACACCCCTGTAAGCCGAGCTCTTGTGGGCTGAACATAGGTGGATCATAGGAGTCCGATCTACATGATGAGACCCTGTAGACTCTGTACTAAAAAGAAAAAAAAAAAATACTCACAATTTTAGATTTCTTTGTTTAGGCTTTGAATTATTGGACTTTTTAAAGTAAACAAGAATATTGGAAGGTAAAGTAACACTTTTAATCAAACTCTGAATCATAATTAAACATAGATAGACCAATATTCATTATATGAATAATGAAGAAATGTCTTTAAAGTTTTTATGTTGTGTTCCAAATTCTCAATCTGCTGTCTTACAGGGTAGAAATCAGAGGTAACGTTTCTACAAACCAGGCCCTGATGAAAGCAAATCTGCACTTGCAGAACCAGGGGTGACATATCCTAGTTTGTTGACCCTTAGTACAGAAAGCTAGAATTGAAATTAGGACTAACGAAGATGCAATTTTGTGTTTTGCATAGTCTTAGAAAAATATAAATAATTTTTTAAGTAATCAAATGTTCTTCAATTAGCTAACAACGATGTACATAAAAATTACTTATTAAGCAAACTTATTGGAAGTATTACTTGTCTCCATTGACTTGACTAATAAATTTAATTCTGTCATTGCTTTTCTAGAATTAAAATTTAATCTAGAATTAAAATTAGGACTAACGAAGATGCAATTTTGTGTTTTGCGTAGTCTTAGAGTGTTACAATATATGTACTACATGTATTAGTAAAAATAAAGCTCCCATAAGACATTTAAATTGTCAAGCTGTAGTACAGAGGATGTCACTGAAGTGTCTGCTACATAATATTTTATAAAGATTTCTTTGACTTCCTAGAGTTAAATGAAAATTAAAAATTATCACAGAAAAATAATGGCAAAGATGTTATAAATTAGTTTTGCTCCTATTGTTTAAATTTCTGGATGTTCTTTGAGTTTTGATGCTGTAATGACAGTTAAAATAAAATTTCATTGAGATAAATGTTGGTCAGTAATATTATGTATGAATTTAATATATATTTTAAATTTTTATTTCTTCTGATCTTCCAACAGTTTTTTTCTGACAGCTACACCATACTTCATACTATGTACCAGAAACAGTGATTTTCCTTGCAAAAGTTATGTATTTCTAAATGTAGCATTACTGGTCCAAATTTTAGGGGGTAAAATGAATTGTGAACCTTCAACATTTGAAATAAATGGATTTTTGCCTATCTAGTGAGCAACACATTCAGTTATCCATTGAGTATCAACAGTTGTTTCTATGTTACAGCATTTATCATAAATAACCTCAGGAATAAGTGGAATTTTTTATAATATGAATTCTTACTTTATTTTTCTCACCTAAATATATTGCCTATCATCCATCTATCTCTCTACTTTTATCCATCTTTTATCTATCTTTATGATGTGTAAGGTCTCCAATATATTCATCAGAACAGAGATAAAGTTATGTGAAATGTATTCAGCAGCAATTTTTGGAATAAGTGCCTCATTTAATTTGATCCTAGGATGATTACACCTTAAAATAATGTCTAATTTGGAGTCTGTTGGGTTGTACTTTCATATGTAGCATAGATTAAGTAATTCCTAAGATGTTAATATGAAATTACTAAATTCCTACAAGAATTAATAAGATAAAGCTATTTTCTTTATGTATTTCTCAAAACTTCAAGTCTCTGTGTGTGCATACATGCTTTTGTAAAAAGTCCATTGACCACTGATTCAGTGATTATGAACACAAAAATGAGCTGATTCCTGCATATAACTTGGGAAAGAATAAGAGTCAACAAAATATGGACTATGGTAACAGAATTTCAGGAATTGTTTTGATTTCCCTGACTTAGAGGAAAATGGTTCCATCTGAGAAAAAAGAAAAGGGATGATTTTCCTGTACATTTTTATTTGTTCTCCCTTACTTTTATTCTCACCAACTGTTCCAGAAAAAAAGAATAATATATTGCAATGCTACAAAATCTCTGGACTGTTGTAAACTTGTGGGGGAACTCTTGTCTGCAGAGAAGGCAAGATATTACACCCAGAGGCAAACCCTCAGCTATGTCTACATTTAGTACATGACTAATATGAGCCAGAGAAACTACTGTGAAACTAATTACAAGAGCCTAGAAAAAAATGTCACATAAATTTTGTTAGAAAATGAAATATTCCTGAGGAGCTAAAAGCTTTTGGTCTCTTATGAGAGAATATCGATTTTCATTAATTTACTGAGCATACTTGAAGAAGCCCTTTTAAAAATCATTTATCTGCCTGTTCTACTGGCTTCTATATTCAGCAAACATTTTCACTCTCAGCAGGGATTTAGGAGACAAAAGGGACAGGAAAACATGCATGAAAATAAGAGCTGAGTAAGAAAAGGAATTCTATTAAACGCTCACCAAGATTTCAAGGGAAATAAAGAGTAGAAAACTAGGAGAAAGGGAGGCTTTCTCCCTCTGAGAAGGAGGGTTAACAAAACAATAACAAAAAAATGCAGTTAGAGAGGAAGAATAAATCCTAGTATTGAACCAAGAAGGTCACTATCACTTATGATGTTTTATATATTCTATAAATAACTGGAGAGATGTTTGAAGGTGATAAGGGTAGGGAAATGCTAAGTCCTTTCATCTAGTCAATGTGCATATTATTCATGTATCAATTTATCACACTAGATATTTATGAACCATATTTATTTAATTTATTTATTTGTTGATTTTTTAATTTTTATTTGTTTATTTATTTTTTGCACTTCCAGGGATTAAAGTCAGGACCTTATACTTGCCAGGCAAACACTTATTCCACTGAGCTATCTCCCCATTCTACAAACTTTAAATTTAAGAAATTAAAATATAAATGCACTAAGCTAAATATAGCTTAAATATAGGATATGAATATTGTCTGTGCATTATTTTGATTACCCATTTTTCTCTTCAGAAATATAGAATGGAAAGCAAATATTTTTTTAAAATGCAAAGAGAAATGATTGAAATGGAGTATTTAGTGGGTGTGCATTAAACACCCATGATAAATTTTCAGACAATACTTGGTGTGTGTGTGTGTGTGTGTGTGTGTGTGTGTGTGTCTGTGTGTGTGTGTAAGTACACAAATCACCTACTGATATTTGTAGTGCCACTTACTTGGGATTAGAAAAATGACAAAATGTCATCAATGCAAACTTATATTCTCCAGTTTTTCTAACTTTTAATATTTTTTTCCTAACTCTAGGACAATGGCTTTAAAAACATGTACTCAATAAATACTCAGCCTCATTCTGATAGCATTTTCAAACCTTAAAAAATAGCTTAGCATATAGATTATCTAAATCTTCACAATGTTCTGTCTTTCTGGAAGGCATCAATTTGATAACAGTATATAATAAAAGAATCATATAACTATCATATGAATACACTGCAGAGACAGTCAGACAGACAGAAAGACACTGACACAATATGTTAAATGGAAATTATAACCACTATGTGACTTCTGATTTGACTACTACTACACATGCTAATCCCTTGGGCTGACTCCTGCTGTACTGAGTGACTACCGCTGAAGGTCATTCAAGTGACTACCTGCAAATACTCTCAGGCGTTTTCATTGAGACATCTTGTACTTGGAGATTTTGTTTTCTATTTGGGGAAATTGTTCACTTTTTGTAATAAAAGTACTTTTTATGAAAAGAAATGCATTCTCTTTTCCTCTGGTCAGATTTTTATTTTAATCGTGAAAGTGAAAATTTTCTCAGTACTGGGAAAGCCTGAGCATTTTCACATGTTTGCTGCTATTATTTTGCAAGCTTGTGTGGATTTTTAAACCACCTAATGAATCAACCAATTATAAATTAACATCTATTACAATTTCATAGATTTTCAAATGGAGCATTAAATTTATCATATACTGAGTAAATTAAGATAGGGGAACTATGTTAGCGGAATGTAATGTATTAGCAAAAAATGTGAAAAAATTGATGATTCAGCATTCCCACTTAATAGTCTATTCAATTTCTGCAAAACTGCTGGACTTTGATAAGAACATTCATGTTTTTTAATATTATTGAGGTAATAAGGCTCTCCGAAAAGCTTCACACACATGCAAACTGGTATTTCTTGCAAGACTCAGGATCCTAAAAGTGATTCATCAACTGTGCAAAAATGACAAGACAGGCTGAGAAATTAAGGTCTTATTGCATTTTTACCTTTTCTATTACACTTGATACTGAAGTCCAACTCTGCTTAGATATTGGCAAAATACTATTTTCCCTTTGCTTTACTATTCAGAAACTACATTCTTCTTATAGTCAAATCTATAAAACTTTATATTACATTGACATTTTTCTTAGTCCAATAAAGACATAGCCATAGTAAGAATTGCTAAATTGTGCACGGTATTTCTTCATGACTACTAAATAATTGCTTATTTCTTTGTTTTAAAATTTTATTTTATTTTATTTATTGATTGATTGATTTTAGGGAAGGGTCTACAGTGTGTTCAGGATCTCCTTTCTAGATTGGACTCATAGTGATCCACCTGTTTACAGCCTTCCAAGAGCTGGGATTACAGCTCTTTACAGGGGTGCACCACTGTACCCAGTCTCAACTGCTGTCTCAGAGCACCCCATTGGTGAGGCTGGCACAGCAGGTGTTTTAAAATTTTAAATGAGACATAATGTACTTAACAACTACCGGATGCTACATTTACAGTGTTTTGATTGGTACAGTGATTGTGGAAAACAGCATTAAGGTTAATGAAAATTAAGAAATATATCTACCATATTATTTCACAATCTCCTTTTTTCCACAAGGGAATGAAATTAATGCTATAAGATGCCTACATTTCTATATTTCCTGAAACTTTATTCTCAAAGATAAAGATATAGAATCAATCTAAATATCTATCCATTAATAAATGGATAAAACATCCATATATTTATATCTATGTGTATATGTATCACAATTCATATATGATATATAAGAATATATATATATATATATATATATATATATATATATATATATATATATCTCAAAAATCTGAAAGAGGGATTCTCATTTGTTCTAAATATATATACTTAGATAGAACTATGAGAAATGACAGACACAGAAACTAAATATATCATAGTCTCACTTATATGTAGAATATTGTTATATTGTTTAAAAATTCAAATATACAGAAATAGAGAATAAAAGAATGATTTCTAGAGTTAGGATGGTAGGAAGAATGAGAATAACTCTAAAGATTTACAGTAACATGTATGTAGGAAGATTAATTCTAAAATGTACAATATGATGGCTATCATGAATAATGATGCATTGTGCCCAAGATTTTTGCTAACTTAATATGTTTCCAATGTTCTTTCAAGAAGAGCCCAAAATTTTGCAAATATTTGAAGTGTTGAATACATTAATTTGACTCACTGTAGCAATTATTTGTTATATTATGAAATCAGGCATTATACTCATTACACATATAAGAAAAATCTACTTTCAAAAAGTTGATATGGACATGGACAAGAATGCATAGAAGCAATTATTTTCTCTTTGAAACTAATTAGGAGAATGAAAGAATTATGTATGTATTGTCTGTGATTTGTGACAATAGGACACCCCTGTTAGACACATGGGGAGGACCTGCACATGTGGTCCAAGGACCTGCACATGTGACAATAGGACACCCCTGTTAGACACATGGGGAGGACCAAGTTTAGCTTGGTCATTTATACTGAATCTCTCACGAGGCTTCAATCAAGATGCTGAGGACAACTTGGATTTCCTCTGAAGGCTCAAGAGTCAAATAGTTTTAATTCTTGCCTCACTTGTGGAGCTACTGCTTGAATAAACTTGCTTTTGGCATACCAGCCTGAGGTTGATGGCCACTTCAGTTCCTTCACACATGGGGCATAAGGGAAAGGAAGCTACAAAGATAATCTTCCAGGGTGAAGTTAAAAATATTTTGCAACCTCATCAAGGAAATGTCCACAGGATTACATTTTACTGCTCAGAAGTAAGTTCCATGACCAGCCCACATCCAAGGGAGGACCTCACTCCAGGACATGAACATAGAGAGGGAGAAATCCCTGGAAATGGATTTAAACTTTGCCTACTTTGGAGCATCAGTTGCAAGAGGATCTTCTTGCAGTTCAAAATTATTTTTTAATGTCTAGGTGTGTATATGTTTGCATGTGCCTGAATCTAAATAGTACTGCCCAAATTCAATTTCTTTTGATATTTATAGGTTGAAAAAGAAAATGTTTCAGGTCATTTTTTCCTTTGAAGACCATATGTATTCTTAAAATTTTGATTATCTGAAGTCTCTTTTTCATACATGAAATACTATTTTAAGATGAAAAAACATTAATTATGAAAATACAACTGAGAAAATAGTAAGTTAGATCAGGAATGTGACATTTAAAGAAACAGGTCACCATGGTTGCAACTGAAATCAGTGGCAGGCACAGAGATCTGCAGTGTTAACCATCAGGGGACTCCTCGCTCTGCTCATCTGGGTTATAAGAAGTAATATAGAAAAGAATAAGGTACATAAAATGGAACAGAAATTATGGTAGTCTTAGAAATGCAACAAAGATAGTGTGCAGCATCTTCATTACAGATTAGGCCTTGTGTGGTCTGATCAACCTTTTCAGATTCAGCTGATTTTTGGAGACTTGCCTTGTCTTCAGATTACCAAACTGATACAGATGTTGCATTAAATAACTATGCCAGTAATGTTAAAACATTTATATTTCAGTAGTAATATATATGATACCTAAAATACGAGAATTTTGTAGAAACTAATTCACAAATTTGGAGTAAAAAAGCATACAGGAATTTAGAGTAAATAATGCAAACTTAAATTATTGAGAATAAAATTCTTACCAACTGTTAAAATGACAATGGAAAAATCCTTTTGCTGAAAGAACTGTCAGGGAATGAAGGACATCTTAAATAGGTAGATTTCAGCTTTAATGAAAATGTTAAGTCACTATTGAAACAAAGGTCATAATCATTAAATGTAAATGAAAGAAATTCATTACTCTGGTGTCCTAATGTGTTCTTTTCATTTCATAATGAATATTGCATACTTACTATCTACAGGAAATATGAAAATCATTTTATCTGAGTGGATGACTAAGATGACAGGGACTGCTATGGGCTATACATATTTGATGTTAGTTTTCTAAACATTTATTTTTCTACCTGCACATGTACCATTCAATAAATGGTAATCACCACCCCAGCCTCGTACTTTGGTAGATCAGGGGCTAAAATAACAATGAGCTTCTTTATGTTATTTAAGCATGTTTTGGACATTGCCATGTGAATATCACATCCTATCAGATTATATAGTGACTGTATATTTCAGCATAGATAATATCCCATACTAAATAATAGGTGGTATATTATATAGTAAATGCAGCAAAATAAATGGAAATGTTCAAAAGAGAAGCTGCAGGTAAGCTGCACACCTAAGATTTTTTAGAGCGAATGCTCCTGCTGTTTTAGCTCTAGGTTAGGAATGTACCTAGTATATTACTGTGAGAATATTTCCCTGGAAACAACAAAAATTCGTTAGGGATTTTGGAAATAAACCAGAAAGCATTCCAAGTCTCTATTACACATACCTACCAAACAAAAAGTGAAATGAGCTGGACAGGATGGTACTCAGCTACTGGCGAGGCCGAGGCAGGAAGAATGCATATTCAAAGCCAGCCTGGAAAATTAGGCAAAGTATTTTCTGAATATTTAAAAAAAAAACTGAAAAATGACTAGACAGGGGGCCCTAGATTCAATCTCCAGTACTGCATATGCGAAACAAAATAAAAGTCCCTGATAGGCTGTCAAGTCAAAAACAACACAGCAGAATGCAGCTGAGAAGTCTTCACTGCCTGGCCACCAAGAAGCAAAAGACAAGGGACACCTGGGGACAAGATCACACTTTCCTAGGCCCACCAGAGGGGACCCTCCCTAATCCCACCACGTTCCACTTCCAGACTTGAGACTTTCAGAGAACATTTTTGGTCTAAACTATAACAGTGATGGTAGCCAAACAATCAGGGACAATAAAACCCTAAGACTAAGCCTTTTCACAATGTCTGCTATTTGCATTAATTTTCATGTTACATTAAATATGCAATAGTACATGAAAATCTTCATAAATATTTAGGTTACAAATAACTGAAAATCTGTCTTATAATTTGTTACGGTGTTATTGTCAAATTACTGTTTCCTTTTTCAGAGCACTTTTATATGCATACCTAAATTTGAATGAGACAAAAAACTATTTTAAGGAAAGATTTTTATACTTTATTTATTTAGTCTTTTATTTATTCATTCATTTGGTACACGTGCTCTCTATGCAGCTCAGACTTGTAGGGATCCTCCTGCTTCAATCTCCCAAACACTGGGATTACAAGTGTGTGCGGCCACGCCCAGTTTTGGAGGCTGGCATGACTCAGGGCAAGCGCAGCGTGCAGTACTGGGGATCCTACACAGGTCCTTGCACTTCCAGGCAGGCGCTTAGACCGCCAAGATAAATTCTCTAGTTACTCACTATGAGTAGCCCCATTTTCAATTAACCTACATAAGCCAAAAAAAGAAAGACAAAAAAATCCTCTAGTTCAAAACTTATTTCCTATGTATTTGATTGCCATAATTACAAAGAAAATAGATAACATTATTCCTAAGTAGGTCAGGGCTGTATACAATGTAGTTTTCATTCTTTGATGGATGTGTTTTTTCCCTGTGAAACCAAAACAAATAAATGCATTTTTAACTATTTTTGTTTTTATTTTTAGTATAAGGTCTACAGATCTACAAGTTCTCACTAGTTATATTGGACTCATAGAGATCTGCCTGTGTTCAGCCACCCAAAAGCTGACGTTACAGAATGTGCCACCATGCCCAGTCTCAATTGCCATCTCACCATGCCCAGGGGCAGGACTGGCACAGCACAGAAGGAATTGAACCCCGGCCACAGCAAGTGCTTTAATCCACTGAGCTATTTGGCCGGTCCTACATAGTCTTTATTTATTTATTTATTTATTTTTTTTCTGTAGTTAGGGCAGTGTCTACAGGGTGTTCAAGGTCTCACTATGTAGTTAAACTTCTTAATATTAAAATTTGTGTTTACTGAATTTGTGTTTACTGAGAAAATTTGTGGGGTTTTTGTACAGTGTATAGTCATTTTCACGTTAGATTAAAACATATCTAAGTAGGACAACTTTGTGACTTAAGTGATGCTGTAACAGATATCTTTGAAAGAAAATCTGTCTGAAACTTAAGTAATGGTGCCCTAATAATTGTATTTAATTTATGTTCTCCCCAGCAGAGTACAGTAGTTCCCTTTTGTCTTTATCCTTCCCAATACTATTTATCCTTCCCAATACTATTTATGTCTTGTTGAGCACAGGTATCCTAACAATTATAAGGTTATTTGTTGGTTTTGGTTAGTATTTTCCTTATAATTAATGTCAATATGAACCTTTTCTTGTAATTTTTGTTAAATTTGTGTCATTGTTAGAGAAATATCTAATCACATAGTTTATTTTTAACTGGCTTATTTGCTTTTATATTGAGTTATGTGAGATAATTTAAACAGATTTAAGCATTTTTATATAAAATATTTATAAGTAGTTTAACGTTTTCTGTTTCTCTCTCCACTGAAAGACATACAGATCATTGGATTTCATGGATTATTTTTTATTTGTAACTATCTTGAGGAGTATTTCTTTGAAAGTGTTTAGCAAAAAGGGCATATTCTGTGAAAAATTTATATTGGTATATTCTCATTGCTATAATTTCTGGAATATACTTTTTGTCCTTTGATTTATTTGGGTGTGATACATAATAATAAAGTTATTTACTTATTTTTGAATCAAAAATCTTTTTGGTATCCATTAGACATTCATTTATCTCTTCTCAAAGAATTTAATTTAAGAAAATTGAGGAAACCAGTCAGAGCGATTATAATTTTTTCCCAGAAAACAAAATTATATTCAGATATTTTTCAACCAAATATCTAGTCAGGGATATCTGGGCTAGTTAATTTATCCTATATTTCTATTAATAATATTTATATATATAAATTAAAAAAGAATATTGCTTTGTGTTTTGAAAAGTTCCAATCGCCGGGCATGGTGGTGCATGCCTGCAATCCCAGCACTCGGGAGGCTGAGGCAGAGGATTGTTGTGAGTTCGAGACCAGCCTGAACTACAAAGTGAGCTTAAGGCCAGCCTGAACTGCATAATAAGACCCTGTCTCAAAAAAGACAAAAAAAAAAAAAAAAAGAAAAGAAAAGTTCCAATCTACTTAGTAAAACCCTATAGACCCTGTACCCCATAGACACTCTATTAAATACAAAAATAAATAAATAATTTTTTTTAAGAAGATAAATTTTTGCTTGATAGACAGTGTTGTTGGGGAAGACAAATGAATCTACATTGTTGAACTTGTGGAAGTAGTGCCCTTTGTCTATGTCAAGACAAAAAGCAAGAAAATATTCAAGGATTATAATGATCTAATAGACAGTAAATTGAATCTGGTTTCTATGCCTATTTTTGTTTTTGCTCCATAATAAAGACTTAAGAGATATCACTAAACAAAATATTTTAGTTGAGGAAATGAATGTTGGGAATATGGAGCAATTCTTGAAAACAATGTAGGCTAATAGGAGGAAGAAGTGAAAAATTAGCCTGCAGTCTTTCTAGGTGTGTAGGCAGTTCTATTTAAGTACTTTGAGAGGCTGGGTAAGAGGAGTAACTGAAGAAGAATTATCCAAACATCAAAATAAATATATAAAATCACATTTTCAGGCTGGAGACATAGCTTGGCGGTCTAAGTGCCTGCCTTGCAAGCACAAGGCCCTGAGTTCAACCCCTGGTACTGCATGCTGTGACAGCCCTAGAATGGGCTGTGGTGGTATATACCTATAATCCCAGTGCTGGGGAGGCTAGGACAGGAGGATCATTGTGAGTCTGAACTGTAAAACAAGACCCTGTATCAAAAAATGAGAAATCCCACTCTCCAGAAAATATGATATGCTCATTTGTACTTGGGAAACTTGTTCAGTGCCATCAGAACATATCAGAGCTGACAGACAATCAAGCTGTGATGCAGTGGCAAGTGGAAAGCAGGCTACGTACTGATCACTTTAAAAAATTTTTACAACTATGAGATTTCTTAAATTATCCAAAGTGATCCCCAATTTCAGCCTCTCAAGTGCTGGGATTTCAGGCATGTGCCACCATGCCCAGTCTCCAGAAATCATTTCTATCTTATTCCACTTACTTCTCTGCCCAAGAGAAGTTCTCACAGTTCTAACACATTTGTACCTTATAAACGTGCTCAATTTCATTTGTATTATCATCATTTTATTGTGCACCAAAATATCTTATTCACTAGCCTCCTGATTCCCACTTTTCCAGATTTCAGGCCTACAAAATTTTCTATCCGCATACAAACACTTTAAAGACATATTAGATCATAGAACTCACCTAGGTTCCCATAGCCCTTAAGAAAATTCCTAAATCTTGCCTTTCCCTAGAGAGATTTTTCAAAAGTAGCATGTCTGTGAATGCCCATCATGTATTTCTCCCTTTTTTCCATCCATCACTCTGAGAAATTAGTATTCTCTCTAAATAGCCCCCGTATTTGCTGTGCTCTTATTACCTAGACATAGTACTTCTAAAAAGGACACTTTTTTTGTCTTACGAGTGTTCAGTTAATGGTTGGCTGTCTCCAATACAGCACTAGCATGGTGGAAAAGCATGACAGAGGGCAGACCCTAACCCTATGTTGGACAGGAAGTAGACAGCAAGAGGAGAGGAAGGAAGCCAGACCTGCCATTTCAGGCTACACCACTTAGATCTGTCTGTTAAAAGCACCATCCACAGATGGATACAGCATCCCATATTTCAATCACATTGGGAAATCTTCATCTGTGAGCCAACAAGACTTTGGGGGGACACTTATCTCTAAACTGTGACAGCATACTTTGGAAAAGCCAGTGTATTACAGAGTTTAATAATTCTTAGGTATTTAAATTGTTTTATTCTTTTTAAAAATTATTTATTTGCTTGGTACAGGGTCTCATTATACAGCTCAGACTCATAGAAATCCTCCTGTCTCAGTTTCTCCAGGGTTGAGGTTAAAGGATGGACCACCACTCCCTGTGTCAGTGGCCAGCATTCAGTATTGGGGACCAAACTCAGGTCCTTGCTCTGCCAGGCAGGCACTTAGACCCTGGAGCTCTTTCCCCAGCCCTGTTTCATTCTTTATCACATTGTTCTATTTTTGCTATTGGATTATATACTCTTTCAAGATTATTTCAAATAAAAATTTCTGTCTGCCTGTCCTTAATATTCTCGTCATTTCTCTGTACTGATGTCTGCATTCCACAGTTGAACGTTTAATAAGTTTTATGATGTGATTTGTTTAGTCTCCATATATTACTTGAATACAGAATCTATGAGTTTAATTTAATTCATATTTCTGAAATTACTAAAGTAGTTAACAAGTAATTAAGATGTCAAAAAATGAACTATCTTTTAATAGTAAAAACATTGTCAAATTAATAATTGATATGTTTCTTAAATTATGTATATCAGTGTATTAACCTAGTGGCTTGATTCTCAGCTTTGTTCATTCCCATAAAGTAGCATAAACAGAGACAGCAGGGAATGTAATATTAGTGTACCAATGGTGTGGCTTAGGCAGAGTTAAGATGCTGTCCGAAAATGCCCTGAGGAATTCTGAGTTTCAGTTGGTTAGTTGGTGGGGCATGAAGTAATCTAGACATCCTTAGAGGGGTCTGGGTCCAACCAAGGGAAACATAAGACTCTTATGTCTTTCTAAGGCCTCAAGGAAGAGTCTGCAGATTTTCTTTGAACTTCACCATGAGGCTGCTGATTATCATGGCCTTGGATCACTCTTTTCTAAGAATTCTTGGAAATTTCTGGTTTTTAGAGATGTTGAACAAAATTTTAACAAAAAAGCAATGATTTTTCTGTTTCCTTTAAATTCTATTTGAAAGCTGAGCATCTCTCTTTTCCTTCTTTTTTTTATTCTTCCCAGCACTTTTTCCAAAAGTTGGACTTTTATTTTTTATTTTTATTTTTATTTTGGAAGCAGGGATTGAACTCAGAACCTTGAGCTTGCCAGACAAGCTCTTATTCTACTGACCCATCTCCCCAGCCCTTCTTTTTCTTCTTTTGTAAGTTATTTTCCTTTTTAATCACAAGCAATTGAAAGAAGCTAGTTGCCACTTTTAGTCTTCTGCTTGGAATTTCCTTTACCAGATCCCCTACATTATCAGTTTCCCTTCCTGCATTCCCTGTGACTGCATTTTAGTTGTTTGCACAGTATGAAGCTTCAGTCTCTCTTCCTCCAACTCCAAGTTACTCTCTTTTCACTGTTTTTCAGACTTTCACCTTGTCTTTGTGGTTCTTTCAGTTGGTGAATGGTATATTTACAAAACTGGGGCTACAACTTTCCTGTGTTTATTAGAACAGGATCCTGACTTGAGGTGCCAAATGTTGTTCCAGATATCTAGTGCTACTATATCTCTTGCTTTTCCATGTTGGTTGGGTCTTAAGTTAGGGATTCCTTTGCCTGTCACTCTTGAAGTCTTTCCCAATGAGATGCCAACTGCATCTCTTACAGATTTCTTGCTGCTTAACTTTCTGAACTTAAAAGTATCTTGATCTCCAAGGCTTTTTCACATGCAATCTTCTCTCTAAAAGGAACTCTAATATTTACATAAGTTGACATATAGCACATGATCTAAGACAGTGTTCCTATTGGTAAACATTGTTTCCTAAAATAAAGGGAGGAAAAAAGTAGTAATTTTTGATGCAATTTAGAGATGATTGTAAAATCAGCAGAATATCACATCTAAAGTATTGTCTTACTGAAACAAAGTGGGCGCCACTAGGATTGGGTGACGGGGAATGATGTAATAGCACCAAGAAGTTTGATGGGGTAGAGGTGACTTTGAGCACTCTCCACTTTTATTATGCAGACATTCTCTCTCTCTCTCTCTCTCTCTCTCTCTCTCTCTCTCTCTCTCTCTCTCTCTGTCTCTCTGTCTGTCTCTCATTGTAGAGAAGGGTCTACACGGTGTTCACTATTAGATAGGACTCATAGTGATCTGCCTGGTTACAGCCTCCCAAGTGATGGGATTACAAAGTAGTGCCACCACGCCCAGTCTCAATTGCCTTCTCAGCATGCCCTGGGGGCGGGGTCAGCACGGCAGGCCAGGGGATCAAACATAGGCCCCCCTGCTTAATCCGCTGAGGTATTTAACCGGTCTTTGATTTTTCTCCACTAGAATTTGTTACAGCTTGAAAATAGCATTACAAATTGCATACCTGAGGCTGTATTTACGAGAAATTTTTGAGTAGGAAATAAAGTCTGAAAAGGAGAAAATAAAGGGAAAGAAAAGTTAGGATGGTGTAAGTCTTTTTTTTAGAGGTTGCTCCAGGGATCAATGAAAGACAAAGCTGGCTGGCACCATCTTTCTTGGGATGTATTAACAGCTTGGAAAACTTCAGGAGTAAATTTTACAGCCAAAATTTGTGAGCCAAATACAAGTATAGAGTGAGAGTAGAGTTTTGAATTAAATCAGGTAAGTACAAAAGAGTAACTATATAAATAGCTTATAAAACATAACAAAGCATGTTCAGAATGTTAATGCTTTAGGAAAATAACATACACATGATCATCACAAGATGTGTGAAATCTATCACACAATGACTTTTTAAAATAACTGTAACTCAATATCTGCTGTTCTTTTGAAAGGAGCAATTAATGCTTAATTTTTTTTAACTCTGATTTATTTTCTCTATTGAATTTCTTTTAATTTCTTTGTTATTTTTTTCTTAAATGAATCCTACACATTCATATAAGATATTCTGAACAGCTAATTTAAAGATAGCATCATGTAACCATTGTTGAATTTGTATTACTTTCACTTGCTGCAGAAGTATAAGCTTTTTAACTGAAACACAGCTGAAACCAGGAAGAGATCTTTGCCTGCAATCTTCAGCCTGTGCTAAGTATTTTTTAGTAGACTTAAATTTAAAACAATGGATCATTTTTAATATAGTATTACTGAAAACTGTAGATGTCAGTAGCCTTATCTACTTTTACCTAGGTTGAACAGTATCATTATTACTTCAAAGGTATTTATTACATTTTGGATACAAAGATGAATGGGAAAAGATTTTACAATTGTATTATATTTCCTTATTTGAGAAATACTTAAAATAAAAACACTAGATTTTTTTATTACTAATGCTAAAAGAAGAAACAATAGCATGAAAGAAATTACAAAGATTATTGTAATGTATTTCTCTTTGAATTAGTTTGAGTCACAAGTACAAAATATTACCTCTAAAAGATCAATCAAATTAAAAATAATTCATTAAATTCTATGTATTCGAACAATTTTATTTAAGGGCCAGCCAAATAGCTCAACAGATTAAAATGCCTGCAAGCAGGTGCAGGGGCCCAGGTTAGATCCCCAAGCCTGCCATGCCAGCCCACCTCCCAAGGTGCCCTGAGAGAGATTGAGACTGGGTATAGCTGCACGCACGTGTAATCTCAGCTCTTGGGAGGCTGTAAACAGTTGGATCACTATGAGTCTGATCTAGTAGTGAGACCCTGTACACCCTGTAGACCCTTCCCTAAAATACAATAAAAAAATAAATAAATAATTGTATTTAAATAATTTAATTTAAACATTTAAGTTAGCTAGTGTTAAGTTCTACTTGTATGTACAATGTTTGCTTTTCACTGGTAAACTGCAATTATTTTATGCAAATGACTAAAATTGAGAAGAAACTTACCATGCTGTTTTGTGTAATGCACTGATCTGGAGCACCATCACAAAAGCTTTTAGAGAAGTTTGTAAACCTCATAAAAGTACTTTGCTTCCATAAAGAGTAACAAAGACATGTATCAACATAAACCATTTTGTGCGTGCAAGCAGTGCTAGGTTCCAAAGAGTCTGATGAACGAAAGGGCCAGAAAGCTCCGCCCAGTGTAGCTAACCCTTAGTCTTCCCACTGCCCTGGGAAGTGGGAAGTTTGGGCCTTGCTCTGACTTAGGTCCTTACAGAATCTTGGACACCTAATCATAGAAGCCCTGCCCTTCTCTTTTCTTGGAGAATTCACCTTGTAATTGTGGATTCTTTCTCTCCTCCTTTGGCGTGTGACAATTCCAAAAGCTTTATACCAGTTTAGAGCCCAATAATTTCCTTAAAGATGTGCAAGGTTCATTCAGGAGGAATCAGCTTTCTTTCTTGGGTTTATAAGTGGGTATGAGCCTCATTTCAGTGAACATCCTAATCCAAGCACCAAAACTATGTCTTGTTATAGACAGAAGTATATTTTCCTTTGGACAAATACAATTAGCTAACACGGATGATCACCCAATTACAACCTAAGTGTGAAATGAACTGTGCATGACAACTGGTACTACCAAGTCATCTTTACTTGAGAATTTGTCAGTTTATCTTGAGAATATATGTACAGTTCATTGGATCTGCTTGGCTGATCAGAACTTTGAGTTCCTTTTCTGGCTTTGTGATTTCTAGGCAGCTTTCCTTTGCAATTGGATTTCATTTTATGCAATAAATTTTTTTCCTAACCTCATGGAAGGCCCTCTGAGTTGTTAGAAGATGCTTTTTGTATTTCTTTTGACAGGGACTGAAAGTCTAGTAGGTTCTGAATTGACTACCAGCTGGAGGTCTGTGGACACACATAAGCTATATAAAAGATGTTGAGTTGCATAAATCACCCTCAAACTTCATTTTTGTTGTTGTTGTTGTTGTAGCAGGTAGATAATCCTCTCTAAAATTAAAGAAACTACTCCTGAGTAAATACATGCAATTATTTCCCAGCAGTGTTTTTCCAGTATCTCTGTATCATAATGACTGTGAGATCAAGGAATGTTGCTTATATAGTTCACTTTCTTACAAAGCCGGTATATCATGCATATGAGAATGGCTTTTAACACTCAAGAATTTGTCAAGCATGGAGGAAGCCCACAGTTTGATTCCAAGTAATGAGAACACACACACACACACACACACACACACACACACACACACACACACACACACACACACACTGCTCTATAACTCTAATGGGCAAATAAGGATCAAGATACCTGAAACAGTTTTTGTGATTAGGATAAGTTTATTTATTTCCATGGATTATTAAGCAGGATTCATCACAATCAAAACAGTGATTGTTCTAGATATAAACAAAATAAAAATTGTAGTTATTGTCTACCTCGATAAATTGAAGAGAAACTGAGAGACACTAAATTATTTTCCTTTACTCTTCTCTTTTCTACTCTCTTGCGTGTTCCCATTCCCCCAGCCTGGCCAGTGCCTATTTAGCCTCTCTGGTCACATGGACTCTAGAACAGTGGCATGGTGGTGACAACTCTAACATGGTGAGAGTTCCCTTCATTAGCAGAAATTCGTATAATGATAAATGGCCACACCTTTTCTTTACCTTGAAATAAATTACCAGTCCTATTCGACAAGAGGCTTGTGGGTGTCATTGCTGAGGCTAGGACTCAAGCCATGCCTTTGCCCTGGTTATATCTCCAAGAGCTGAGTCTACCTGCAAAACAGGGAGCTAGGAATGTAGAGATGCTCAGACTTGCTGAGGGGAGCATGCCTGTCTTGGCCTGCGCCTTGTCATAAAACACCAGGAGGTTAAGGAGCTGTGTGAATGAGCTGGAAGAAGGCAAATTGTTGAGCTGATGAAAATTAAGGTAGAAAAGGAAACCCAAAGGTCCACATCACCTACACTTTTCACGTTGTGCCGGAAGCGGGCTCTTTCTGTTGTGATTGGCGGCAAAGCTTACACTGTGGGGTGGTCCAGTTATTCTTTCCTCATGTCTTTCTGGACTGCTGAAATTATTCCTGTTTCATGTCCAGGGGCCAGAGAAGTCTGCAAAGATGTTCTGTATGATGTTTCACTGCAGTGTGTTCTACTACATGTGCCAGTGCACTTCGGTTACTGTGTAAAATTCTGCAAACAGTAGTTGTTTGAAATTCTCAACTCATTTAGATGTCTCAGTGCTAAGATATTAAGGCCCAGATCACTTCTTTCAGGTCCGAGGCCTTAAGAAGTGATGCTCAAGAGGACAATGACTGAAACCACGCCGCAACCCGAGCAATCTAAGGGTCTGACAATCCCATCCATAGTGCTAACTAACGGTCCTATTTTTGGCTTTCCTCTTAACGCTAATCTGGAACAAGTTGTAAGTAGTGTTAACCTCCTCAAAAATATAATGATTCTAGCAAGAAAAATTACCATTAGACAGAAAACATGTTTAACAGAGGTGTTCAATGCTTTTCTGAAAGGTAATAATAATAATAAGGTTCATAATTGCATTTCAGTTTTCTTTTCTACTCTCTTTCTGCAGGGAGAAAAGAAATTAATATGATCATTGATTATCCAGTCACCTCTCAGTATTTTGAAAGGGAGAATATGTCTACTAATTATGCTCTGTGCAATGTGTAGGCATATATTCAATACCTACTTTGAAGAATAAACCTCTATGTCTACTTTATAATACCTAAAAAAGTGCATGCTAGTTATAAAACTAAATACTCTTAAGCACTATTGCACTTCATATTGTTATTATTCCTCAATAAAGCCATAGGACTCTTGCACATCCACATGTGTACATAGTGTATCATGTCTAATATTTAATAATAAATACAGCATTTGGCTGTTAGCTATACAACAATAAATCATCTCTATTGCACATGGCTCAGATTTATATTCCAATTTGAAATACAAAATTGGATTAATAGGAAAAATATAATTTAAATATTGATTATAAAACAAAATAAAAATCACAATTTAGAATATGCTTATTTAGAATATTCCAATTGAAAAATAAAAATTCTTGCTAATTTAGTAAATTTTAATGAAATAGAATTTGAAGGCTGAGGATAATAAAACCAAATAAACCACATTTGGGCTGGGAAGATAACGCCGTATAATATGCACCTGCCTGGCAAGTGCAGGGTCCTGAGTTCAATCCCCAGTACCACAAAATAAAGAAATAAAATAAATTTAAAACTGTACTTGAAATGTAGGTCTTATTTTGATACTTATTCGAGCCAAAGTGAAAAAAAAAATTAAATTGAAACTCCAAAACTATCTCATTACTATTTAGGTACACTTTCTTTAACACAGAGTTATAATTTTTTTTTTTTTTTTGGTATACAAATGTGTTTTTCATGCATGGTACTCTTGTGTATCATATAGATTATAGCTAGTAATTATTGTGGAGTTAATGGGCAAAGTGAGATATCTACAAGTAATTGAGTAGGTATGGTTATTCCTAAGTTTCCTTTAACAAATGAAAATAAAGGGAATATTAGTTGCTTGTTATTTGGTAAGATAAATTAGTAAAATTAAAAAGGTCATTTAAAAATCTACCCACTGGATTTATTATATGGAAATTTTTTTAACCACAATGAAGTAGGGATTTTAACTTTGGCAATACAATTGTGCAAAATTATTGACTTTCCTATTTCTTTATATTGTGGATGGTCATGGTCAGACAAGAGTTCCTGAATAATAAGAAGACTTTCTTCTCATTCAATTCATGTGGCCCATACATCATATTTATGAAATAATAGCTATGAAAACAATCTTCATTTTTCTTTTTACATGGGAAAACCTCGATATAGGGTGAAGATACGAATTCTGTGCTAACACAAAAACAAAATGTTTTATTGCCAGTTCCTCCTAGTGAAGGTTGGATGAATGCTAACACAAGTCCATATCTTCTCAGCACCACTCTAAGGACAACAGAAATCCAAACTTTCTATCACTTCCAACAGGGTATTGAGGAGAGTCCTGTGACCTGCATTAAAACATGAGATAAACGTTTTATTTCATGAAGCAATTAAGATAGCTGGACTGTTTATTAGAGCACCTAGAGGATGATGTCTTACTTAAGCAAAGCATTGACATTTATTTTAGACTGACTTTTTAGTGACTTAGAAATTCTAACACTGTTCTTATACAGCACTGGTTATTTTCCAGGCATACCTGGAGAGTTTGGAAGGTTGCTTCTGCAGCCTCAGTGTGCCACACAGAAGTTTCATTTCTCCTTGTGCATAAAAGTTATGCTTACATTATACAGCAGGCTCTTAATGTATGACAGCAGAATATGTAAAAGTGTATATGTCTTAATTAAAATTAATTCATTGATAAAATGCTAATATTTTTCTTGGCTATTAGAAAAATGTCACTGGTAGACTTGGTCATTGTACGGCTCCTGCAGAACTTCAATCCTTAAAAATCACATTATCAATGTAAATATAGCAACAAATAGAAAAATGTAACAAGTAAGATATATTTAATAGTGCTCCCTTAAAAATTAGGTCCAGATTTCATCTTATTAAAATTAATAACATGTTACATCAAAACAGATATGTTTGTCAGTGTCTTATTTTTATTACATTTCACTCCAATGCTATTTTCTTTATTGCATTTTACAATGTCCAGAATATGCAACCTTCACTATTAAAGCCAGAAGCTTCAAGCCTTGCTTCATTGGGTTCCTATTTTCAATGTACACAGCTACCCATAGAAGCAAAAGAAAATATGCCAGCTATTTTGAAAACTGAGTCTATCCATAACTACGAAATGACTTTTGCTTATTAATTGAAATTTTTTTTCCTATCTTGGAAATCATTCAATTACTTAAAGGAGACAATTGTAACAAGCTGTTGAATTATGTAAAGGAGAGATTTGTAAATTTCCTCTTTTGAAACTTATAAACATGTCACTAATGCAGAGTTCTCTTTTATTACCATTCAGCTTGAAAGAAATTGAAATGCTGAGTCCTAATCCAGAATACTCATTCAGAAGCATAACCAGAGTAGCTTATACTAACACAATGATGTCAGTTGAAGAGCAGAATTCAAACTTTGCCATTGGAATCTCCACAAAACTTTGAAAAACCATGGTCTTCTTATGTAGAGGTTGTGCAAGGAGAGAAGGGCCCATTCAAGTTATGAAAATATATTATGCAAGAAGAACCACTATATTTTTATAATGAGAGCATAAAATTTAAGTGCCAAAATTGGAGTCATGACCTATAAGAGGAAAGTAATGCCTAATTACTTTTCTTCATAGATGCTGTAAATAAATTATTATCTACTGTCTTTGTGTAATCTTCATGCAGACTAGACAGAGAATAGTTTGATTTGGATCCAGTACAGTATGTATTGCTTATCCGCTGTGATGTGAGAGTTTTAAAATTATGGCTCAAAGATGAGCTAGTAAAGATAAGGTACTCTAGTACAAAGAAATGAGAATCATAAATATACAAATTAGTCAGTGCTTTCGTGACTTTTACTGTAAACCTAACTTAGTTTGGCTGCTGACAGATAAAGGCTGATGTCTTCTGAGCAATGTAAATTAGCATATGGAACTGTGATGAAGGGCAAGTGAGCATGAATGACAATTGTAAGCTTGTCACACAGATAATAAGGATAAAGTGAACTAATTTTTTTAATTTGTCTAAAAATGTATACACATGGAACGTTATTCACGTAAGGAGAGCTGATAGTTGCTTTATGAACATGTTAATAAATATCTCTTGAAGGGTAATGAGAAATTTTCCCATTAACTAAACTTTGCTCTACCTCATAAGAAGGTTTTACATTTTGAAGTTTTCTAATAGTTAAAAATGCCAACAACTTTTTCATTCCAACTATATCCTGAAGTAGAGGTTAACTTCAAAGGGAGAAGACTGATAAATTAAAGATACTTGTGCTTATTATTTGACTCTGATAATTTTATGCAACAGTAGATGTTTTAAATGAAAAACCTAAGTATTTTTCAGTAGAGTAATATTTAATTAAAGCATTTGTTTTTTAAAGAATGTAATGCTTTCATGGCTCTGAATAAACAGAACACAATTGCACTATTCTTAAGCAACTTTGTTTCAGAGAATGTAACACGAAAGTCATAAGCAAGGTCATTTTTAAAGTAACATGATTCAGCTAGCACCAGGAAGTTGTAGTTTAGCAGAGGGAAACAAGAAGTGAAAGCAGCAAATCAGAACAGGCTGTCTCCTCTGCAGCATTCTAATAGATACCCAGGGTCAGCCAAATAGCTCAGTGGATTTAAAGTTAGGAAGGCACAGGGATGGTGGTTTGATCCCCAGCATGCCATGCGATCCGCACTACCAGGGCATGCTGAGACAGTGGCTGAGACTGAGCATAATGGCATGCACCTGTAGTACCAATACTTTGGAATTTGAAAACAGGAGGATCACTATGAGTCCAATCTGTGTAGTGAGACCCCATGGACGCTGTACTAATGACAAACAAGATTCCTAGCATATATTAAGATAATAGACTATTTCAGTAAACATTAGTCCTCTTCTTAGCTATATCTCCTGGTGTCCTCAAACCATCTACTTATTATTAGCAAAATAATTTAATGCAAAGTTGTAAACTGTCTTATAGAAGCAAAATTTTCTGACCCATTTCTAAGGTCTTATATTTCTCTTTTCTTTTTCTATTTTTTTGGAACTGGGAATTGAACTCAGGCCCTAGGGCTCTCCAGGGAAGGACATCAGAAAGAAGGGTTACTATACTTGCCAGTGCAGGCAGAGAACCCATGAGGTGTTTTGCTTTTTCTTTCTTTCTCTCTCTCTCTCTTTTTTTTTTTTTTTTTTTTTTTTTGCAGAAGCAGAAATTGAACTCAGGCCCTTGTTCTTGCCAGGGAAGCACTTATTCCACTGAACCATTTCCATGGCCCCTCTCTTTTCTATTGTTTTAGAACTTTGAAATAAGATAATTTTCTATTTTGAGAGAACTTCATAAATAGTAATGATTTCCCTGTGATTCAAATCAAAATTTTTTTCTTCAGCATTGACTTGCACATTTTACAGTTGTAATTATGTATCCGTTTACTTCAGTGACCCTATTTCTCATGATAGTTAATACACAATCATTTCTTGAAAAATCACAATTTACTTGGATTCTCAAACTCGGAAGGTGATTGAGGTATTCTCATATTTAAAAAAGAAAAGAAAATAACTTTAAGAAGGTTGCCTGTCATTTCTCTTATTTTACATTTATCTTGTAGGTGATGATCAATTGCTAATTTTGAGAGAGGAGGTAAGCTCTAAGATTTATTCCATTTGCCTATTTATTACTTTGTTTCCAAAAGACTTATGTTAAACAAAAATGATTAAATACTAAAGTCTCAGGATCTACAAAACAAAGGCACATTTTGCACCAGGGCTTAACATACAGGGCTTTGAGTTCAAATGCTAATGTAGCCTTGCTCAGTAGTGACACTTCCATTGGCATTCTGCTCTTCTGATATGTGACCAAACTCTTTCCCTGAATGTTTGTTTACTAATAGCACAGTATCCTAAAGCTGCTCTAGCTGGCATCTCCCAAGTTTTCAAACAAAATTTCTACCAAACCAGTTCCAAAGGCTTCTAAAACATAGGATCAAAAATAGTTATGACAATGATCCCTCTTCTCTGGTAGCAATTTCTGTATTCACTTTTCCACCAAATGGAAGAAATAATCAATATGTTTTTTACAAGAGAGAAAAAATTACAAGTGATACAGAATTTATCTTAAGGAAAGAATATCATTTTCATAGTATTCAGTTGTAGTACATAGTGTTGTCTTCCAGCCAGTTATTCATATTACCAGATATGTTCATGTAAAATTGGAAGAAAAAAGAAAAAAGAAAGAAATGTATAAGAAATTAAGAAGAAAAAAGTACAATTGAAAAAAGAAAACAAAGAAATTATTATCCACTTTTTTCCATACAGCAGCAGAAATACACAGTACAATTGTCCAAACCATCCTGCTTACATACATAAATAAATCTCTTTGCCCCACTCTCTTTCTTGTCCTCCTAAACTCACTAACTCTTTCCTTTGAAAATGATCTTTCCCTTTTCCGAGTATCTATTGCACCTTTCAGATTGCACTTTTTGTGTTCAGGAAGACAACACAATGACTGCATGTGAAGGTCTGATTTATTTCACTTTAGAGTGTGATTCCAAGTTGCATCCGTTTACCAACAAAAGACTCTAATTCATCCTGTGCATAACTGAATAATATTCCATTGCAAAAACTGATAAGTGAAAAAAGAGGTTTATTTTGGGTCACAGTTTCAATCCATGGTTGGCTAATTCCAAGCAAGATGCCTAATGGGCAGAGCAAAATCAAACATGCTCTGCTAGGAAGCAAAAAGAGAATAAAGGAGCTAGAGACAAGAATATACACATCAATGCCACCCATACCCACAATGTGACCACTTCTGCCAGGCCCTAGTGTCTATCAGGACATCAGATAGCATCCCCGTGATACTTGATCATCTCCTAAACACAGGAAGTGTTGGTAGATATGTTATATCGAAACCATAAAAGATTGTGTTTCCTTTAATACTTTTCCAGGCCAGGCATCTCAGTCCACTAAGGGGATGTGGGATTTCATTTGTTACAGTATATAGTAGATTCTGAACTTTTCTGATTTTACCTGGATGCTGTTATTATAGGATCAATGCATAAGTAGTATTTTAAATAGGTTCTTTTTCCTATTTTCCACAGGCATAGAAACAGATAATTTATCGAAAATTAAGGAAACTATTAAGTAAAAGGTTACCTATGCCTCTCTCAATAGTGTTCAAAACCAAAACAAAAAATTTATTAGTGACATTAGAAGTACTTCACGTTATAGAAGTGTAGCTGTACTTTCTGTACAGGGATATTCATGATTTAACAAGTTAGGACCGGGCCATCAGTGCACTAACTTCATCAATGAAATCATTGTTTAATTCTAATGAATTTAGAGTTGAAAATACCGCAAAGAGGTGGAACAGGGCTGGGAAAAGTTGGTCCCTGGGCGATAACAGGAAAGCATTTATTTTCACCCCGGATTCCTGCCTGTATTGCCTGGCTGTGCTGACCTGAGCAGGTTTGCCTTGCCACAACCTCTCCAATTACAATTCTGCCTTGCCTTAGGCATAAAAAAATGAGGTCAGCCAATCAAGGACTGAAATTTTTGAAGAAAGGAGCCAAAATAGCTATTTCCTCTTGAGAATTTATTTCCAAAGATGGTTTGTCAACAGTACAAATCTAACTTGGGAATTTAAGACTATGACAATAGGTGACAAATATAAATTAAATTTTATTCTTAAAATTACAAATTATATTTTGGAGCATTTAAAAACTTATCAGCCATAGGCTGGCCAGATAGTTCTGCTTAGGCCGATGTTAGGGATAGGGGTTCGATCCCCAGTGTGCAGTGCTGGCCCTGCCTCAGTGGTGCACTGAGATGGTGACTGAGATTGGGTGTGGTGGCATGCCTGCAATTCCAGTGCTTGGGGAGCAGAAAACAGGGGGATCACTATGACTCCTAGCTATGTAGTGAGACCCTGTACTAAACACATTAAAAAAATTATCAGCCAATATAGAAGTGACATAATAATTTTAAATATCTAAGAATCTCAAAACAGAGCCTTTTTTCTTTGTTGCTTTTAGGCATGTATTATAAATATTTGTGCTACAAACTCTGAAGTATATTCTTACTGATAAAAGTTCAACACTCTGACATATAAGGAGCTACTACTTATTCACAACTGCTTCAGGTTAGTTCAGAATTGCCAATTCTATGCCATTGTTTTCAACCTACAAAGAAGGGAAAAAATAAATTTAAAATGTGCTGTAATGTCAAAATTGCTAGATAGCAACATTCATAAAATTCATCTAAGTTCTACTGAAGTCAGCTAAATTAAATAAAACAAAATGGCTTGGGGTACATTTGTAAATGTGTATTAAATACCTAACTTACAGTTAAGAACCTCTCAACAATCTTGAATATTTCTGGGGCATCTTTAAGAAATTCTAAAGTAACAATTATAGGGATAAAAGCCTGAATAGAATTAAAAGGAATTTTTAAGTATTATAGCTGTATTCCAATGAAATAATCAGGATTCAGTACTGTATTCATGAGAAATTGTCCTCTGAACTGTAGATGTAAATTCTTGTCAAAATGAAATTTTAATATTATTCATATCAGAAATCCTAATAATCATTTATAAACAAATCCTGATTCATCCATGTCCAATAATTTTAACAATTTATTAAATGCCCTAATTCAAATATATATAGACACACTCCTTTTACTATCTTACAAACATGGCTAAACATATAGTATTTATTTTAATTTGAAATAAACACCAGTTTATAAGCACTTTATATCCTTAAACAGAGTAAAAATATTTATGAAATATTTAAAGTTATGAACATTACTGTATTTTTAACAATGAGAATCATTGGAATTGTGTTATACTATTTTCCTGTGTTGTGTCTTCTGGATTAATATGTCTGTTGTCACTGTTTTGTGTTAACATATGTTATTTTCACAATAGCTAACTATAAATAGCAAGCTCACATTTTACTATAATAGATATTAAAATCAAACTTATTAAATATAAATATATGGATTTGACACTGTTCTGTGAGTTGAGAACTATCAAATATTGTGACTGATTTTACAAAAAGTTTTACTTCATGACACAAGACTTACCAAAAATAACTCAAGTGATAATGCAAATCACAAACCTTTCATTTTAAGATTTTTCTCATTTCTATCTAAAATTGATCATTTAAATAACTGCCATTTTCTTTTAATAAAATTTTGTTTAAAGAACACAAAAATACTGAAAACATCCTTTTAAATTACTGCTATTGTACCTACTCTGAAACTCCAATATTAATTTCTGTACATATTATGCCACGTTATGCCATATTACACATATTATTCCATCTGTTACATAAAGTGCCACTGTTTACGTCACATTTTTGTGTTATGTGGTTTACTTGCCTATACCATGAAGACTAATAACAAAGGACAAAGTGGCTAAGTTCGAATTCTGCATGGTAACTATTTTAGATTCATATGTTTGAAGAAGTAATAGATTTACATTAATTCTTCTCTTTTACCAACACTGATAATTCCTTTTCTCGGACACCACTGACCGAATTGTTCATAAATCCTGGATTACTGTTATCCAACTTCCTTATCTCTGTCTTTGAGACACTACTGGACCATCGGCAAGATGTAAGATGTCACTATATTACTCAGCAGGTTGATGAGCTTGCCTTTGCCATCAACGTCTCTGATACACTGGAGAGGAGTTATTTTTGTTTGTTTTTTGCTCCAGAAAATCCCAATAACCAGCTGAGACAAAAACAAATAAGAAAAAAAACTAACAACAAAAAACAAAACTTTTCTCATGCTTTTGGAAAGCCTTACAGGTAAAAAAGAAGAAAATTTTAAGGTAGAATAGTTTTTAGTAAACTTTTAAGTACTGTGTAATTGTGGATAGTCAGCAGAAATGATTTTACAATTTTCATGTATGACTTGAAATCTTTTCTTTCTATAGAAAGGAAAGAAAATGATTAAACTATACTACTAACTTATGGACTCCCTCTGTTACAAATTGAAGAATTTTAATTACACAATATTTCAGAAAAAATAGATAAAAACTGGATTTAGAGAATCATACTAAGTACTGTTACATGACCTTAAAGATGAGACAATTCAGAAATGCTGCTAGTAAGAAATTTAAACTTTGAAAAAAAAAAGCAGTCATTTTTTCTAATTTCACTTCAGTGATGTTCCCTAGCATATTATCATTAAATGTATGGTGAGGCTAATCATTTACCTTAAAATGTATATGATCTAATATCATAAAAGAAACATAAAATGCATCTTTCACCTAGGTGGGAAAAGGAAAATACTAACGTATTGGACAGGGTTTCACTGGAGGAACAGATATAATGCCAACAACAACTATGGCACAAGATACTGCGGTCCTAGAGTTGCATGAGGACGCATGCAGAAGGCATCCGAAGCTCACCGCATGCCTATGTAAGTCCACCCACGCACGTCTCTATCCGCCAGTCTCTGCGTCTGCAGCAGAAGGCTGAAGAGTCTGCACCGGGAAGCTGCAGGGTCCAAGCCGGAGACCGAAGCGTCTGCTCTGGAAGCCAGGAGCGAAGGCCAAGCGGCTGCGAAGACAAGCATCCCTCCGTGGCAGTGCAGTGCTGAATCCTTCCTCAGCCTCGGTATATACCCTTCTTGTGTTGGGTCACTCTGGCATGGGCCTTTCCCTCCCTGTAGGGCAGAGCACCACACCCCAGAGTATGGAAGGAGGGAATCTAGCCAAGTTAACACAACGTATCGACCACTACAACTAATAACTTCAAAAAAAAAATAAAATCAAGGTAGGCAGGACACTAAGATGATGGCTACAAGGTCTGCCCTCTTGTCGCCTTGTGTAAACAGAACTGTGAACACAATAAATTAACATTGCTTTGATTAAACTGCAAAAGGAATACCTAGACTCTCTCTTACCAATTCTGAGAATTTCTTTTCTGGGGCAGCATTGGTAGAACTGTACACAAATCCTGTATCAGTGTAGCCAACTTTATTGACGCTCAGCACATAGATGTGTGGCCTCACCATTAATATAGTTCCTTCAAAGTACCCATGAGATCGATGAATACTCATCACAAACTTCAGTGCAGAACCCAGCATGATAACATTAATAAAAAAATGAAAACATAATGGCTTCAAATAATACTGAGAAATACAGTTTCTGATAATAGAGTTAGTCTAGCAAAATTAATACAAAATACATAATCCTTTAACATTGTCATGATTGCAATAATTAGCATGTGTCATAATTGAGTATATGAAAACCATGTATCCTTTTTAAATTCAGAATGATACTCAGAGTGCATGAATCCTATTCCTAATCGTATTGAGACTGATAAAAATTTTGTATAACTAACTTTTATTATGCAATTATCTGAAAAAATGTTTCAGTGATTCTATTGTAAACATGGAAAATATTAAGAGAGGTGCATGCGCGGTCTGCATCCCTTCCGGGCCCACTCTCACTGATCTGCCCTTCCCATAGTCCACCAATATTCATCAATGCTTTCAACATAAGAATCTTAATATCCACATTTCACTTCATGTGCTAGAGGTGTGTTACTCTATAATCTTCTCAACTAGATTTACTAGAGAAATCTAGGCAATTCTGAAAGCTTTGTGATTTGACTGCATTGCATTCAGGTGGTTTTTCCCCAGTGAATTGCTCCAGCCCTGAAGATCTTAGGGTCTTAGGTTGAGCAGCACATGTTGTTGGTCAGGTGGCTTTAAATTATTTGCTTTTCTTTGTCTTTTTGAGACAGGTTCTTACTATGCAACTCAGGCTGGCCTTGAGCTCACTTTGTAGTGCAGGCTGGTCTCACACTCAAACCGATTGTCTTACCTCAGCATTCCTAGTGCTGGTATTACAGTCATGTGTTCCATCAGTCTCTTAAATGGAGATTGTAGCAGTGGGCTTTCAAGTTCTCTTGGAATATTTTTCTCTTGTTACTGGTTGTAAATAATAAAATAATAAAAGTCTAATTTATGTTGCCACAGAATATCACCACACATGCTTAGCCTTATGTCTCCTTTGGTTTAGTGTATAGCCTACCCAAGTTTGATCATGAATTTTTTTCATCATTGTTAAGAAGTGGTAGAAGAGTTCAATCTTCATTTACTATATGAATGAACAAAACTAAACATAAAAGAATCTATAGTCTACCATTCAGTAGTCTGCTAATTTCAGAAAGAAGAGATATCATAATTTTATGGTAATAATTTATAACAGTTCATTATAAGTAACTGAAATATAACAGAATGAAAAAGTAGATTTGGCTTCCAGCAATAATTGAATTACACATTAAGGCATATTTCATTTGAAAGGAATTGCTGTCTTCCTAAATTGGAACAGAGAGGTTTACAAAGTTATTAAGAATAATGAAACAACTTCAATTTGAAGATATGGTTCATATTGAAATGACATTTAAGAGTTGATCACTAAATATATTCAGTTAAAATGATTTATTTTACATACCAGCTAGCAAGTAGTGATTTATTAATATTTGATAAAGTGTATCTACATGCATAAATATTTTCTACATTATCATACTTCATCACATTCATAAACAGGCTAACTATATAACTGCTCCTGAGGCTAAGTCATTTGGAGATTAATAACAATGTAAGTGATGATCAACATCCTGCATTGTATTACATTAAAATAATGGTAAAACTTAGTTGATTATAACATTTTGTTTAAAACTATGTGCATGTCGTTTCTGACTAACCATCAGACAAAGGACTTCCATCTAGAACATATAAGTGACCTAATCCAAAAATGGGCATCGAGATGAAGATATAGTTCACAGATGAAGAAATACAAATGACAAGTAAATGTATGAAACAATGTTCAACATCATTGGTCATTCACAAGACTCAAACTAACATAGCACTGAGATTCCATCTTACCAGGGAAAGAAAAATTATCATCAAACAGTTAACCAAAAACAAATGCTTGGAAGATATTAGGGAAAAAGGAAACCTTCGCTGTTGCTGGGAGTGCAGACTGGTGCATTTGCTATGGACATCAGTGTGGAGATTCCTCAAAAAGGTAGGATTAGAAGTTGTCTTCAATCCAGCTATTTCCCTACTTAGTATTTTTGCCAAATGAACTGACAACAGTGATTTATGTGCCCCCATTTTTTTTTGTCTTTTTGAGACAGGGTCTCACTATGCAGTTCAGGCTGGCCTTAAGCTCACTTTGTAGCTCAGGCTGGTCTCGAACTCACAACGATCCTCCTGCCTCAGCCTCCCGAGTGCTGGGATTACAAGCATGCACCACCACACCCGGCTTTATGTGCCCCCATTTTTACAGCAGCATAATTTGTCATAGCTAAAGCTTGGAAAGAACCCAAATGCTCACCAAATGAGGAATTCATTAAAACAATGTGTTATTTTTATATAATGGAGTGTTACTCAGCTATAAAAAAGATGAACTTGAGGATTTTCTAGGTAAATGGATGTAACTAAAGACCGTTCTGGTAAATGAAATGCATCAGACCTGTGTGTGCAAACATTATATTATATCAGTAGTGCAAAAACCTGAAAAAGAAACTACAGTCTAACAGGTTCAATAGATACTGTGACAGGGAAACAATCTCTTCAATGTGAAGGAAAAACTGGGATGAGGAAAAAGATAAAAGAAAGAAGGGAAAAAGATATATTTATGCTTATGTACAGGATAATGTACTGCTGATTTCTGCTTCTCTACTGAAAGGAGAAGTTTATGTTTATTTTATTATTTTTACTTTTGTCTTCTTCCAATTTAGCAGGTTCATATCTGGCAATCTTCCCAACTAATTTGCAGATGATATTATGTAATACAACAACCGTTGTTGAAGTTCTATGGTTTTGTATAGTGAAATTCTGCATTGTTCCTAGTGTTTTATTCCTTTTCTTTTACCGTTTTGTATCTTCTTTTAAAATCACAAAATAAGCAGCCTGTGGCTGAGGTGATTAGTTGTGTTATTAACTGTATTGCTTTTAATTCATCATAGTAATCATTCTGCAAGGCAACATCACTTAGCATATAAGAACAGCACTTCAGGAAAGGCAGGTAGGGCCGGGGAGATGGCCCAGTAGAACAAGCGCTGCCCTAGCAAGTGCAAGGGTCTGAGTTAAATCTCTGATTCCAAAAAAAAAGAAGGGAAAGGCAGGTAAATTTACTAGACAGCTTACTGTAAAATTGTTAATTAAAAGAGAGATCAATTTCTAAGTTAAGTCATGGTCATTTTAAAGTTCATACCAGAATAACAAATGTGCCCCAACTAGAATGTTTAAAAGGCTTTCTAATGTTAGCCCTCATTAATTATGATAAGATAATATTTTCTTCAAAACTCTATAAATTACAAAAGCTGTTGAAACATAAGTCCAAAAAACACATAAAACATAAATCTTGAAATTATATGATCACCATGATAAATTCATTAATCATTATATATTTTAAGTATTATTTTTCCTCTCTTTTGCTATGTGAGTAGCAATAGTCTATTTTGGAGTCTGATGATATTTTCTTTGTAAATACCAATTTTAATAGGTTTATTTATCTTGCCTTTCTACACAAAACTGACTTCTTAAAATTGATGAATGTGAGACTCTTTCAGTCCCAGTTTTAATTAGTACATTGTGATTTATTCTACATGTTGTCAAAAATCAGACTAATAGCCCTAAGAAAAACTTGTAAAATACTCTTTATTTATTACTTTGACAGAAACTAACTGAACTAGTGTACATTGTAACCATGACTGTAATATACCTTTAGAATTAGTATATGTACATTACTCTAGAAAGTTCCTGGGTAAATAATTCAAGTATATTGTAACATACTGTTTTCTAGTTTGTCATTGTGAATGAAGCATATTGGCTCACAGACTGATGATTATGCAAAGCAAGAGGAATCTGAAATAGTGTCATGACACTGCTCTGTCATAATGTGTGCAAAATATAAAACCAGCTTGTGAAAACACTTGCAAAAATAAAGGTAAGACTTTTCAATTGAGGATTTTTTCCAAATTGCTTATAGATCCTCGTTCATGATTTATACCTATAATTTCATTCTTTAAATGGCTAGTGAGATTACAGAATAAATGACTGGACAAGAATGGAAAGAAAAAGATTTTAAATATTTGAAAAGATTTACCCAAAATGCTATGGTTTTACTGAAGTTTGTCCTATACAGTAAGCTCTACAGAACAGGCCATCACAGAGATGTGACATCAGAGTCAGCCTAATTGCTCTTCTCAATCTTTTGAACTTTATATTGGGAATTTGCTTTATGTATAAAATGTATTAATAAATAAATATAGGACATTTCATCTGGATATCCATTAAAATATAACTGCCTTTATTTCCAGGATAATAAACTAATAATTGTCACTTTGAAAAACTAATTGACAAAATAAGATTCATTCATAGCCACTTGCTGTTTTATTCAGAAGCAGAATGATCATCTTGTTTTTATTTAATGTAACTCTGGCCAAAATACCTTTAGAGAAGACCTGATTGAAGTGACATATCTATGAATTTTAGAATAAAGTGAATAGATGTAATTAATTTAAATACTTAATTAGAACTATGAAACATTTCACATAATAGCATATCTGATAAGAGTGATTGATTTCATAAAGGAAACTAATATTGCAAATTACATTGAGGAATAAATACATCCTTAATTAAATTAGTTAAAGCTACTGGATTCTAACCTAAATAAAAGTAAGCAAAATGATAATATAAAAGTAGTAACTCAAAGTATTTCACTAATAAAGTGTTTTGCATATTAAAACGTATAAACTTTGTCACTCATTTTTGTCAAGTCGAAGTTAAATAGATTCTTTAAAAGAACAATGATTCTCTGATCAGTCCCGCTAAGATGTTTACACACATCACAGATGTCGAGATACTGATGTGAATTAATGAGAAACAAATTTTGTTTTGGTAAATTAGACAGTTACCAAGAGTTTCCTAAAAACTGGAAAGTTATCTAATCCACTGGTTAACAATGCAGTGACTGCATCAGCTCTGCTCAAGAGTGCACTCTGGCAAATTGGTTCATTAAAAGGAATTTAATACGAGTTTTTCTTAGGAACGTCTCCAAAAGATAGAAAATAATAGGCAAAACAGTGTAGCTGAGTGGATTTCTTCAGTAGCAGGACCTGACACCACTGAAACAGAACAGACACAAGCAGGAGTGGTGTCACTTAGACAAAACACTTCTGGGATACAACAGACAAAAACTGATTGACAAGGGGTTGGGAGATGGGAATATGAAAAGCTGGTCTTTACAGGTGGTGGTTCACACCTGTAATCCAGCGCTAGGGAGGCTGACAGCAGGAGGCTCACTATGAGTCCAAGCTGAGTAGTGAGACCCTGTACCAAATGCATCATCATCACCATCATCGTCATCGTAAAGCAAATACATAAATGGACAACATAATTCACATCTTTGTTTTTCCATTTTCTTCCTTTCACTTTCATAAAATTCCTATTAAATGTTCATTCTACTGAAGATGAAGTAATTAGCATTTTACGCTGTCCTTCATAAGAGGGGAGGTATCTCCCACAATAGAACCAGTACTGAACAGTCCCTTTCCAACTGCAGGAATCTCTCTGGTGTACTTATACTGAAGTAAATTGGGGTGTGACTCCACTCATTTGGAATTATCCAGGAGAACTCAAAATTTTCGGTCTCAAATATGTACCCATATTTAACTTAAATAGTATATAACAATAACTATATACTTTAATTTAACCCTGGCCAAAATGCCCCTAGAGAAGACTTAACTGAAATTGATATGAGTTTTAGAATAATCTGAATTTTCCTTTACTAAAGAGGCATGGTGCATAAAATGACCAGTCACATATTCATGGCTTCCGAGGGCTGATATTACATGGAGATACTAGAAACATGCCATAATTTTACAGAGGATAATACATGTGACATAGTGATTATTCATTTTATAATCCTTGTTTAATTTAATCCTTATACATAATGTAGTTTATTATCTCCATTTTGGGGATGAGGAAAGAAATCTATAATAAGTGAACTCATAATAGACATGCAATCCTTGCATGTGAGATTTAGAAAAGGAATTTCTTTATTATTGTTGCTTGTTTTTGTTAAGAAAAATCATTTCCTCATTGTACCATATTCATTCCTTCTCTGTGTGTGTTTGTATGTGTGCGTGTGTGTGTGTGCATGTGTGTGTGTGAGTGTGTGAACTCATGATAGTTCTTTTGAAGACATTCCTTAGGGAGTCCAAATATTTTCTAGAAACTTCAAACCAATGAATATAAAAAACAACATCCATCTTTTTTCATTTTTTTGAGTAATTTATCTTACACCGGGCTGGTCACCAGGCTGTGGTATAACTTGAAGAAAATAATTATCTTAAGAGGATTTTATTGTCAATCAGAAACATGTAGTATGCATAAAATTCACATCATGCAACTTTTAATTTAGAAGCGAAAACTCATGTAAGGTAATGGCTCACTTTCAGTACAAAGTATTACATTTTTATGATTTACTGAGATATTAACATGGAAATGGTAATGTTAAACAATACTTTCAATAAGCCTAAAATTGTAGTGGGAATCATGATTTCATAAGAAGAAAATTAGCTATGTAGGTAACACTATTGTATAATTTCCCGGGAGATCACTATATCAGGATTGATTTTATTATACCCTAAAACGAGTTGCCTAGATTCACTTTAGACATAAAGTCATACTGAATACAACAATAAGATAAGTCAGCTCGCAGTGTGAGCAAAGACATCTGTTAATGGTACCATGAATAGTTATGAACTGGGCTACTCTAATGCCTGTGCTAGCAAAGAATTGCTTCCTAATTTATTTTTATACCAAATGGAAGCCTAATTTTTCATGGTTGGGTAGTTTGCATTCAAATGTACCAATAACTTTGAATGCAATCACTTCTACACAGCATGCTTTATTGAAGAGCACAAGATGGTCCTTTGATGGGAGGCATCTTTTCCAACAGCAGGTTTGTCCCATTCTTTATTTTGCAGTTTTTAACATAATTGAAAATAATTTGTGTGTATTTACTGTGATATTATAAAATGCTGACTTTTTATGAGCATCTAGTAAAATTCCAAATTGGATGAATCTGAACTAAAATATTTGATCCCTGGAACTGTTTAACTTACATTACACTGGGCTGGTACTGGAACCTTCCTTTATTAAGGAAGGAGGGTCTATGTCATACACACTGCATTGTGCCCACTCTCCATTCTTATGTTAAATCTGTAACCCTTACTATCATTTGTTAGACATGGATTCATATTTAAGTAAGCAAGGTTAAGTTGAGCACATAAGGATCGAGTCTTGATTTCCAAAATTATATGAATAAAAACAATCTCATAAATCTTGTTCATTCAGTCACATCTTTTGTCCTTAAAATGCAATCTTGCCTCAGCCTTCCAAATTTCTAGCATTACTAAGGCTAAGGATTCTTCTTTTTCGCGGAACTGGAGATTGAACCCAGGCCCTTGTGCTTGCCAGGGAAGCACTTGTTCCACTGAGCCGTCTCCCTGGCCCCCCTTTTGTACTTAAAATGAATAGGTCTGGCTCTTACATGAAGTACAAAAGAACAGACCTGGGAATGAAACCTGCCTCACCTGCACCTTGAGCTCTGACATGTACCTCAAAGGTGAACTTAAATGTGCATTGGTAAGACTGTGAGAAATATATTGTGTCATTTTGTTATGACAGATGAAGCAGAATAATACAAATTTTAAACATTTTATGCTTGAATTTCTTTCATAAAAGTTAAATTTTAATGAGAGCTTGGAAATGACAATTTTATTCCCAGAACAGTGTTTTAGATGCTTGGACAACTATATCATTTACAAAGATACAAATTTGAAATATTCTAAAATGGTTAAAGCTTCTGCTATTTTTGAATTATTATTAAAGAGATACGTGTTTAATATTTATCCAGGAAAAATAAAATAATTATTTCTAAACATATAATTCACTTAAATACTGCTTTCACCTAAAGAATAAATGTATAACTTTATTTTTGTGTATTTGTTACAGTGTCTCACGATGCAGCGTGGACTTCTAGTGACCCTCCTGCTTTTAGCCTCCGGAGCCCTGGGGTTATAGCAGTAGCTCGCCAGGCCCGGTCTTGGTGGCTGACCCAGCGTGCCCGAGCGGCGAGGCTGATGTGGCATGCAGAATCAAGTCCCGGTCCCTGCGCTTGCCTAAACAGGAGTTTAGTGCACTGAGTTGTCTCGCCAGCCCTATTCTCTCGTTATTGAGTTTTATCTGCTTTAAAGATAATCTACCCAGGGCCAGGGAGATGGTTCAGTGGAATAAGCACTTCCCTGGAAAGCTCAAGGGCCTGAGTTCAATCCCCGGTTCTGAAAAAAAAAGAAAAGATAATTTACCGTAGTTGGAAGAAAAATTGAAAAATTTCCTTATCAAATGTAGCACAAAAAAAGATGAAACCAGGATTTCACCCTACATGACTTTCTATATAAAATATACTGAAAATCATGGATATTAAATCAAACAAAGCTCAGCTGATTTAGACTGATAGTTTTTAATTATTTTTAATGAAGAGAAATTCACATAACAAAATCAGTCATTTTAAAATGAACAACCCAGTGGAACTGGCTAAATTCAGTGCTTTGTATACTCTATCTTCATCACCCCAAAAGGAAACATTTCATTATCCTAGAAAAAGGAGCTTCCCATTCCAGAAGCAATTACTACAAGCCATCTTTCTCTTTGGCCAATGGCCATATCAATTTACTTTGTACAAATATATTCATTCATTCTAGATATTTCATATGAAATCATTGGAATCATGGAATGTGAGATATAGTTCATCTGTACTCAACAGTGTATCATTAGAACATTTATTCTGAAGACACACTAATGTCATGAGTGTTCACACTCACTCATTCTTTCATCTATGGACATTCAAGAGTTTTGTCTTTCTTCACTTTATTAAGTATATATGCATATGACTTTATGTATTTATTTCAGTTGTTTATTTTTTAAATAAATATCATGGAGACAAAATTACTGGATCATTCCAGTATCACTTGTACAACATTTTGAAGTTCACAAAACTATTTCCCACAGGGGCTGTGTGACTTTATAGACCATCAATTTTTAAATGATAAAAATTTGAATAGTTTACACACCTGTTTTAAAATTGCCATTATACAAGGGGGTATAAAATTGAATATTGTGGGCCGGGGAGATGGCTCAGTGGAATAAGCACTTCCTAGGCAAGCACAAGGGCCTGAGTTCAATCCCTGGTTCCAAAAAAAAAAAAAAAAAAAATTTGAATGTTGTGATTTTTGTTTGCTGTTCCCAAACAACTAATGGTGGTGAAAATCTTTTCATGTACTTGTCAGATACTTATTATTTAGAAAATGTCTATTAAAATTGTTTATCCCTTTGGGGCTTGTACTGTGTGGTGTCAGACACACTATTTGCATTGATCAATTTTGAAATTTTCATTGAAAATCACTCACAATGCAACTATAGATTTATTTATGTGCTTCTAATTCAGTCCCATGACTGAATCTCTGTGTTTATTTATGTTGATAATAATATCATTTTGATTATTGTACCACAATTTTAACTGAAGAAATACGAATCTCTGACTTCATTATATTTTAGGTTTTAGGTATTTGGGGACTTAAAATGCTAGATAAATGTGAGAATCAACATTTTTTTAAATGTATTTGGTACAGGCTATATCATGTCTACAGGATCTCACTACATAGATTGGACTCACAGTGATTCTCCTGTTTCAGCCTCCCAAGCACGGGGACTACAGGTGCATGCCACCACGTCCAGTCTCAATCGCCATCTCAGCGGGCAGGAGGTGGGGCTGGCCCGGCAGGCTGCAGACTGAACCCTGGCCGCTGCAGTCTACCTAAGCAGGCACTTTAGTCTGCTGAGCTCTCTGGCTGGCCCAGAATCAGCTTTCATGTTTGTACATATTTTGATATTTATTTGATAGAAATTATGAGAGGAGTGCTTTGATTCCTTACATCATTTTGAGAACAATTGATATTAAGTTTTCATGTCTGTTTATAAGAACATTTTTAAATAAATTTGGATCCTATTAAAGCTCTTTCAGTAACATTTCATAATTTTCTCTAAATACTTTTTTACCTATTTCTAAGTAGGTACCTCTTTCTTTTGGATGATAATGTAATGTGAGTGGCATGCTGTCGTCAATGTCCAATTAGAATTGGAATGTGATTACGATGTATAGTGTGCCTAAAGAGAGTCACATGGAGAGAAAACTTTCTCTCAGGCTTTCTCAGGAGGAAAATTGGTCAAACAATGGCCATGACTCATCCACGTAACTGACAGTTGCAAAGGATCTACAAAGTGTGGTACAGGGTTTTGGGATAAGTCCCGAGGGGACTTGACTGACCTTGTCAGATACAAAACTTACATTTCTTGTTATATAGGTCTTGCTTTATCTTGGTCTTAACTATCCAGCAGAAATGTATAGAAATGAGGTATGAGAAGTGAAGCCATGTTAATATGCTGAGCTGTGGAAGGCTCAAGTCATCAGATTCAGACATTTACAGTCCTGTGGGTAGCCGTCTACTATTGTAGACTATGGGACTATATCAAAATATTTTGCTGATCTCATGCACCTACAATATTTGGACAATGGAACATTCACCTCTGACAAAACTAAAGAAAAAAAGGTGATATAAATGAAGGACTGTTTTGTATCTGTATATACAAAATAGGATAGATATATAAGTGCTTTCTCTTAATTCAATAAGAAGAAAGATTTGTACTAATAGTGTTTGGACAGGAGGATATCATGTCTACATCTTGTGCTATGAATGACTACTACAAAGACAACAATATGCAATGTATTAATTGTTGTAACTTTCCTACCAACCTGTTTTGAAGCTGTCTCATTCATTGAAATTTTTCTCAATGGAATTTGTAATTAAAAAAAAAACAGGGTTGGTGGTATGCACCTGTAATCCCAGTGCTTGGGAGGCTTAAAAAAGGAGAATCACTATGAGTTTAATCTACATAGTGAGACCCTGTAGACTCTGTAGTCCCTGTACTAAAATAAAAAAGAAAAATTAAAATGAGGAGTAAAAAAAATTTTTTAAAAATTATCTCTGTTGATATGTTTAAACATGACTATTCTTTATTCTCTGTTCTTTTTTTGAATTTCAGTTATATTTGTGTTGAGATACTTAATAGGGTGCCAAAATATATGTAATTCTTCTCATTTTTCTTCATTACTTTTCTTCTCATAGTCTTCACGTAGTTTTAATTGATCTATCTTCAGGGTAGCTAAATCTTTCTTCTACTTGATTACATTTTCTATGAGAAGTGTCTAGAGGAAATTTTAGTCATTTAAAGATAATTTTATATCCAGAATTTTTTTCCATCTTATATTTCCATTTTTATTGCTATCTTCCGTTAGTTCCACTTTCCTTTGTCTTTTGAAGTTTTATCCATGATTTCCATTAACCCTTTAAGTGTTTTTAAGAGAAAAGATGAACACATCTTTGTGCAGACCAGTGCTTGTAAGTTTTCAGCAACTCAGTTAAATTCTGTGAAAAATATGTGATTTCTTGTTTGAGTATGTTTTGAAATATATTGTTAGAATGAAACAATTTGAATATTTATAATTATTCTATAAGTTTGACTGTCTTCCCCTGTGTGGTATGTTACATTTGATGAACTGTATCTATTTGTCTTAAGCAAATTTTTAAAAATGTACTTCTGTGTCTCATGCCATGTGTTGATTATTGAAATGTATTTCCTCAGATTGAGTTTAGGTAGTGTTTTCTTTTTGTGTTTTCAATTTTTTGTATTTTAGAGAAGGGTCTATAGGGTGTTCAGGTTCTCACCACTAGATGGGACACGTAGTGACAGGCCTGCCCTACCACACCGAGTCTGGATCACCCTCTCAGTGTACCCTGGGGGAGGGGTAATATGGCACGCCCAGAAAGGAACTCCTTGTCCCTGCATCTGCTTGTAGGAGCTTTAATCTGCTGAGCTATAGGTAGTGTTTTGAGAAGCAAAAATGCACAAACTTCCAGAAGCAGAGAGCCAACAAAAGAGAAAATTGAAGTAAGAAAAAAAGATGCGTCTTCAGTCCACCTTTGCAGACTGGCTTCTGAGGCCTGCTTGTATGCCACCCTGCAATTCTGGCATCATTGCTGAATAGGCACCTTTCCTTGGCACGTGCCTAAGTCTACACTTCACACTATCTCAACATTCTTTCTTTCTTTCTTTCTTTTCTGTTTTGGCCAAACCAGAGATTGAACTCAGACCCTTGTGCTTGCTAGAGAGCCATCTTCCTGACGCTATATCTCAACATTTTTAATGCTGTATTTTTCCAAATAAACCCTCTTTGTGTCTTTTTCTAACCACCCTCTGTATTAGCTACTTTAATAATATATTATTTTGTAGTTCTAAATTATTTCATTACCTTAATGTATCTTCATAAAACACCTCAGTTTTCCACAGCACATTTCAAGTTAGATGAAAGAATCACAGGTATTTTCTTTTCTTTTTCAAATATCGCTGAGCAGTACAATATAGTCAGCCAGTGTGGGTAAGTAAGTTTTCTCTGCTTCCTCTGGAAGTTGGGCCTCAGGTCCCACTCTAGGAAAGCAGCCTCCTACTAGCCAGACATGGTCAAGCAGAAAAGTAGTGTAGAACCTGTACATTTTATTTTATTTATTTATTTTATTTTTCAATATATTTGGTTGTTGTGGGGTCTCACCCCGCAGTTTGGGCTTGTGGTGCTCCTCCTGTTTTCAGCCTCCTCAGTTGCTGGCATTATAGCCACGCACTACTACACCCAATCTGTGTGGACAGCTCAGCATGCCCTGGGTGTGGCGCAGACATCAAACGTGATGCCAGGAATGAACCACAGTTCCTGCGCTTGTGAAAGCTTGCCAAGGCAGGCACTTCAGTCTGCTCAGCTATCTCTCTAGCCCCAACGTTCCCAAATTTTTATATTTTTAAGGACCCTTTATCTTGACACAATGTTGCTTTCTTTTCTGTAAGGCTGACTTTTTCCACAATTCTGAAAAATGTTTTTGTGTTTGTTCATTGATTTTTAAAAGTACATGCATTCATTGAGATGAAAGAATGGTACCAAATACAGAGAGAACAGCAAAGGAAAAAAGAGGGTGAAAGGGAAAAAGGATTCAAGTGTGAAAGGGGTAACCAAGGGTAGTTAGTTGGATGGCTTTTGCTGGATATTTTCATGTTTCTTTGGTTAGGACTGTGGGTGGCGATCGCTCCACCATTTGGCTGATGCCACTCTGGTAGCTGATACACCATGAATCCATAGTTTGATTGGATGTTATTGATCCCCTCAAAGTGACTGAATTGAATTGATTGTATTAATACAAAGTTAACTGTGGCATCTACGTTTGTTGTGTCCACTTCTAAATTATATTGTGTTAATCAGTTTTTCAATACTATGATCAAAGGGCAGCTGGAGGGAGGGTACACCGACCCCTGCCGGTTGACTTTGTCCTGTCAGCTCGCTGGTGTCATCCCATTCAGGCACAAACACGCCAGCCACTTCAGCAATGAACTCCTGATGCCCCCAAAAGTCTAAGGCCTCTTCGGTACCTCTTAATACAATCCACTTTATAATCACGACCAACTATAGCAGATATAAGGGACACATTTTCAACAAGATAATTTTTCTTGATATCATATTGCCAAGCCCTGCATATAGCACTATTCATGCCATGTCAAAAGAATTTACCTTCATAATTTATCATCACACACGTATCCACAGGCTATTTTTCCTTATAAATTAAGATTTTAATATCCCCCCAACCTTACAGCTCCAAAATATGGAGAATGTAATAGTTAAAGACTGATAAAAGTGTCCGGTAGGAACATTATATGGGTTACATTCATAAACAACATTCTGAGCAACCCCCCTTGTTGCTCTTTGAATCAGAAGGATATCTAGCATCATCAGAAATAATTTTGAAATGAAGAAAATTTGGTTTAGTTTTGTTTTCACTTTATCTGCAGTGGGTACTGTCTACACAGATGGGAAAGGAAACAAGGCCGAACTCGGGTACTGCATGAGGTCGTGTGCATTGGCAGCTGATGCCGGTCTTTTTTTGATTAGAATTTTCATTTTTCCTCTTACAAAACAGGGTAAACCTTAATATAGGCTGATGCGGGGCTGGCCAGACAGCTCAGTGGACTAATGTGCCTGCTTAGGCACAGCACAGCAGCCAGGGTTTGGTCTCCTGCGTGCTGAGCCTTCCCTGCCTGTGGGGTGCACTGAGATGGCAATTGAGACTGGGTGTTGTGGCACACGCCCGGAATCCCAACGTTTGGGAGGTTGAAAACAGGAGAGTCACTATGAGTCCCATTTAGGTAGTGAGACCCTGTGGACCCTGTAGAACCTGTCTTAAACACAGAAAAAAAAATAGGCCTGATGCATGACAGAAAGTAGATTTTCTTGGGAATAATCATCTTCGTGGGAACAGGGGCCCCTAGCAAGCCTAGAGTTTCATTTACTACGATGTCACGGAACAAGTATAGACTGTTTTTCTTAAATAACCACAAAACCCAACTAGCAGAATCATTCACATAGAATCCCAATAGAAATTAAGCTAATATTCCGAAGAGCAAGCTTGTACCACCAGAACATGCCTGAAAATAATATGTCTACAGCAAGGGTTGTGGGCCTGATAAATGAATCACAGATGGATATAACTGTACTAATTATTATTATTGTCATTTATGAGGCTTGTCAAAGAGAACTTTGATATTGCCTTCGACAGACTTCTATATTTTTCCCACTTTAGGCCCTCACTGTTGTTGATTTGGGCAGAGCTCATTTATTTTTATTAGTTTAATAACATTAAAGAAATTATGAACTAATTATGTTCTAATTTTAAAAGGTATTAAATTGAAATATGAAAACTACTTGACTACATATTAAGATGAAAACATATTTCATTTCATATTGTATTTTGCACTTTTTTAGAGATTTGAGTCTGTCTTCCAACATTGCCAAATGTTACTAAATGCTTTATTTTCATAAGATTGTATATTTCTGAAGCATAAAAATCAACAAAATAGAAATTGAATATAGTAGTTAATAAAAATATGACAAATATTCCTTAAATACTGTGAAGGGAATTTCAATGTTAGAAAATGGTCACTTATGGCGTTTTCATAAGTATTTATGAAATATTTCTCAGTAGAAAATAATTTAATGTTTTTTTTTGTGTTTTTTTTTTTGTATTTTACGGGAGGTTCTACTATATCAGACTCGTAGTGATCCACCCAATTACAACCTCCCAAGAGCTGGGTTTACAAGTGCACACCACCATGCCCAGCCTCAATGCCATCTCAGCACACCCTGGGGGAAGGGCTGGACCAGGAGGCCTGGAGGTCAAGCCCTGGCCCTTGTGCCTGCCTGCATGCATTTAATCTACTGAGCTATTTGGCTGGCCCTAATTGTTTAAAGTATTGAGGAAGGGAAAAAGAGCAGGGAGAGGAGAGAAAAGAACAAAAACTTAGAAAAGGACAGGAGAAGGAGTGGGGAGGGAGATTGACCTACATATGTACACAGGACAGTTTGGATGATTGTGCTATGGATTTGTGCTACTCCATGGAGAGGAGCAGTTAATTGTTAATTTTAGGGGGTTTTTGGTCATCTTTTTTTTTTCCTTTTTCTGTCTTCTTACTTTCTTATAACATTTTCCTTTTTTTTTCTACTTTTGCACGCATATATCTGGTAATCTGAACAACTAGTTTGAAACAACACTAGGCAGTATAACAAATATGGTTAAATTTGTATTATTTTGATCAGTGAAATTTTGCATCATTTCTAGGTTTTTCTTTTTCATACTACTCTTATTCTCTTTAAAAAGTAAAAACAAAAGTAAAGAACATTCTGCAAATGTAGTGAAAGACATTAATTTGTATATTAAAAATGTATTAATAACTTTTTGTGAAAAGGTAAATCTAAAGAACTGTGCATACACACGTGTACAATCACAACAATCTTATTCATAGTGACTCAAGGCAGAAATAGTGAACTGATAAAGACATAATCAATAATTATTTTTATTTTTACAATACAGTAATTCTCAACAAAAATGAACTGCTAGCACATAACAAATATGGATACATTTAAAATATTAAATACATGAATCCAGACACAAAGTCTCCCTACTATATGATTTAATGTTAATGAAATTTGTGGGAATGGCAAAAGTCCAGAAAGTGAAATTTAATCAGAGGTTCCACAGTTTGGAAAAGGAGTTTAAGTTCAACTAGCACAATGTAATATTTTGGGTTGACAGAAACGTTCTCACACTGTGTATTTTTTTTCTGTATTTTAGGGAAGATTCTACAAAGGGTTCGAGATCTCCCTGCTATACTGGACTCCTAGAGATCTACCTGTCTACAGCCTCCCAAGAGCTGGGATTACAGGCGTGCCCCACTGCAGCCAGTGTCAGGTGCTGTATCAGCACTCCCCAGGGGTGGAGCCAGCATGACAAGCCCTGGGATTGAACCCTCAGCCCCTGCGCCTGCTTGCAGCTGCTTTAGTCCACTGAGTTATTTGGCTGGCGCTACACTATACTGCAATGATTACACATTTTGTAAATTTATTGAAAGTCACCGAAGTAATTCAATTTGATTTTATGTATACATAAACTTAACTTCCGTGTTAAGTCATGGTGTAGCCCTACAAAGATGTTCCTATTACATGAAACTTAAAGTGTAACACAAATTAACTGCTATTCAAAAGTAAAAAGATTTCAAAAATGTATAGTCTAAAATACTCAGGGCTACTATTTCAAAGTAGTAAGTTGAATTATATTTCTTTTTCGTGTTGTGTGTTGTTGCAGTTTGGGTTGATGTTAAGATTTGCACATGTGGCATTATAACATAGATTCTTGGATTGCTATAAGACTTGATTGAAATATAGCTGTATTTCATGATAGAGTGATGACTACTTATTAGGAAAACTTCCATAAGCCAAGATATCAAATCTTATCAGTTGTAAAATGCCTTAGTATTGTTTGTGGTGGCTAAACTTGACAGTGTGTACTTAATTGTCTTAGGAACTGTAGATAGGATCAGGTGAGTCTGCCTCCGTGTTCTGGAGGAAAGGACCATGGTCCGTTATGAAGGTTCTTACTTCTGCTCCAAAAAGGGGCCACCGATCTGCTTCCCTGTCAACCTGAACTGGGCATCTCTCTTCACAGCTATATCTCTTCTCCCTGATTTCTCTCCCCTGTAGCCAGATGGCTTGAACAGAATGGCCTGAAACTGGGCTAAGTTAAATCTCTCCACCTTAAGTGCTGGTTATGAAGCACTGTATCCTAACAGAGACAGGGACTGTGACAGGCTTCATCTTCAAACTTCAGTAACATAGAGTTTAAGTTTAAAACATAGAAAGTTTCCTAGTACTAGAATCACAAAAAGATCCTTCAAGTTCAATGGAATGATTAATATTAATATCTATCCAAAATCTCAAGATGTAGGCACAAGAAACTATTGTCCCTTGTAGTTCTGAGCATGGGAGTGATGAATGCCAGAACTTACAATTTTATGGGAGTTTTTTTCTCATTCATTTTATTCTGAAAGTCATTCAGAATACAATGGAAGCTTGATATCAAACCTCTTTCTGTTTTTGATTATCAACCAGTCTTATTTATATTTAATTCAGTAGCCTTTCTCTCAAATTTATTTTTTAAAGTTTTTTTTTTCTTTTCTTCTGTATTTAGGGCAGAGTCTACGGGGGGTTCAAGGTCTCACTATGTAGATCGGACTCATAGTGATGCTCCTGTTTACAGCTTCCCAAGTGTTGCAATTACAGGTGTGCGACCCCACGCCCAGTGTCAGTCTCGCTCTCAGCGTGCTCCAGAGACAGGGCTGGCAGGGCACGCCGGGGACTGAACCCCTGCCACTGTGCTCATGCACTTCAGACAGGCCCTCAACTTTATTTTTTAAAGTTCCTTAAAAGATCCTTAAATACACTTTTTGAGCTTTATAACAATCATTTCTTCATTACCAATGGATTAGTTTAAATGACTCATGGCCATTTTCATGAATAATGTTTACAAGTTCATTACTAATAAATTAGTAATAATATTTAGTTTCATTATCAAAATTCGTAGTAAAATAATGAATTGTAGAAAAATAATGATTCATCCCCTCTTATTGGAAAGAGATCAGAACTGATTTAAGACTATGTCATATGCGAATTCTAGTTATGCAAATATAAGGAGACACACAATTTGAAATCATGAAAGCATTTTTCTTCTAGTCAGCACATTACAAATGTCATCTTACAGTTGCCACAGATGTACTGAATCACAGTTCATTCAATGTCTGATTTCCAGGGATGTAGTGACACTTCAAGATGATGGAATGTGAATATTCAACTGTATTTTATGACATGTTCATGAATAATGTTTACAAGTTCAAGTTATTGGTATCGCATGTGATGCTTTGTTTATAAAATAAGCCATTTATGAAAGGTAATAAACGATTGATTTTATTACTGGATGATATATTTAATTTTTATTATAAAGAGAATTCACAAAGAGTAAAAATGGTACAAAATTTCAAAGCAAGATGATAGGAAATTAACAGTGGTTATTATATTCCATAGTTTCATCTTCAGAGATATTGCTCAGGTTACCAGATATTTGCATGCAAAATTGATAAATCAATAAAGCACTAACTTTCAATAAATCAATAGAATTTAGTAGTATGGTTATTATATATACTGTATATATACATATTGTATATATATACATATTGTATATATATACAGTAACTAATATACCTGTGTTTATATATAATTTCCTCTTCTTTATTTTATCTTTTCTCCCATCCAGTGGTTCTTTCCTTTGAGCAGTTTATTTCCATTTCACAATATCTACCGTACTGTTAGGATTTTGTTTACTCTTTTCGTCTCTCATATTTAACAGACAATATGATGTTTCTACATGTGAGTCTGATTTATTGCATTTATAAGTATAGCCTCCAGTTACATCAATTTACAGATAAAAATGGCACATCTTTTTTATCTATTGCTCAGTTGATAGGTATTTGGGTTGCTTTCAAGATTTAGCTATGAAAAATTGTGCCGCTATAAACATGGGTGCACATATATCATTGTTTTCAGTTCTTCTGGAAAAATACTCAGGAGGGGAATAGCTGCTTTGAATGGGTCCTCCAATCCTAGCTTTTTAAGGAATCTCCACACCAATTTCCACAGTGGTTGTACCAATCTGCTATCACCAATGGTGGAGAAGGGTTCCTTTTTCCCCAAAGCCTCTCCAGCATGTGCTGAAGGTTGACTTCTTGATGACAGTCATTCTTTCTAAGGTGAGATGGAATCACATGTTTTCATTTGCATACTTGACAATATATTTTAAATGTTAAAAGTATACTGACCTATTTTGTGAGCACCTCCGTCAATTGCCTCCCTCAAAACAATTATGCATTTAATGATTATTTTTGATTATCCTACTTTGCAGGTGTGTTATTAGAGTTTTCTTATCAAAAGATTATTCTGAAAATAAATTTGTTTAATACACGGGGCCCCCAAAATTCACAGGACATATGTTTCTAGGAAACCTGGAAATTGGGAAAATCCATTAAATTCAGAAGTGGTCCAAAAAGTCTAGACATGTCTGTTTTTATAGTTTAAACCCTGAAGTGCTATGTCTCCTAGAGTTATGCAATTTAATTTAAGAAGATACTGTATTAATAAAGCCTTAAAAGGTGTAGAGTGCTTGGTGAAATATTTGAGATTTTAGAGCTTTAAGAAGAACAAAACTGAAAACACTGGACATAGTTACATGCCATACAGAAACCTAACGCGTGGGAGGGGTGCTGGTGTACCTGGAGTGGGTCGGGGGGCAGCAGCCAATCAGCAGCAGGCAGAACTGGATGATGCTCTCCGATTGGATCCTTGCATCTTTCCCACAATATATGGAGGATATTAGGTGATTAGGTTCTAAACAAGAAATCCATGAGTTGCTGAGGCTGCGAGTTCTGGTCATGACTTCACAGAATTATGCTCTAGATGTAAAGATTTTCAGATGTCTACTCAAAACAAAACATAAAAAAATATTGTAGATATTAATATTATCACAAAGCTTCACTGTATATTACCTACTGACATGAATTATGTGAAAACTGAAGCAAAATTTTCAAACATGCAAATAACTATCCAGCATAAATTAGGAAAAGAAGTGCTATATTGCAAAAGTAAAATTTTTCTTGAAAAATCTTTCCAACAAAATTTCATTTTAAGAAACTTTTATAAAAATTATGATTCATAAGCATTCTTTAAAAGTTCATTTGTGAGACTGTATTGAGACACTTGAATCTCGGTAAATTATTAAGAGTAAAATGTATTTCTTAGAGTTTAGGGAATCTTGAACTCCGTGAGCAAGATGCCAGCAGTTAGTGGCTGGTGCAGGACTGCTGGCTGTGTTCTTGCCTAGCAGAAGTGCACACGCTGGGTTCACGAATCGTGGAAGGAACAGGCAACAAAAGCTTCAGTGGTTCCTGCTAATCCTGTTACCCAGAAATGCATCTCACAAATGAGCACCCACTCATGACTTAATCTCCTACATGCATGCGCTGAAAAATACCAAATAATATCACTTTAGGATTTAAATACCGACATTAATTTTGTAGCAGACCCAAATATTAAAACTTTATTAAATATTAAATAATTTTATTTCTTAAGTTGTTAAGATTTTATTGTTTAATAGAATGTTAAATATGTAAATATATGTCTTAAATTAGATACTTAAAATTTTAGAGATGCTACTTACTAAATTGTTTTCAGATATGATCTAATTCCTTTGTTTATATTTTTGCTGAAAAAACAAGCCTCTTGAGCACATTATTCTACACTTAAAATATTACAGGACTAACATTATTAGTAGTTAATTAAAAATGAATCACCAAAATTTTTGTAAATCTCCAGATATTTTCAAGAGAAGTACTTATTCACTTATGACTGATTACATCTATTTTTAAAATTAATTTCAGTTTATTACTTATGTTCTTATCAAAAAAATTCAAATAATATCAACATAAGACAATATACTGAGCCATATTGTTTTTAACATTATAGAAATTCATTTTTAATAAGCAAAACAAGAGATTCTAAGAACAGCATTTTAATTTTATCAAAATGTAAATCTAGATTCTATACATTTATGTAGTTTTTTTTATACTGCTTTCCTTTATAGACCATAAGGTTTTAGTAACTAGATGCAGTGTAAAACACATTATTCCACAAAATTCTCATAAGGAGCCCAATCGTTGGCTCTAGATAAGATTTTACTCGTTGAAATTTACCTACAGTATTTTATAGATTATTCACATTATTAGGCTTTATGATTTTTTCTCCGGCCATAATGTTAATACATTTTTAATTTACAACATTCTCACTTCACTATTTTTTGTGATACTCATGTGCAAAGAATAAGCTGAATGATTTGAATTTTAGCAAATTTTTTAAATATATATTTGAATACATGATATTCAAAATCTAGCCTTAGCACTTCACTTAGGAGCATGTCTTCTTTCTCACCATTTTTGCTCAACAAATATGAACTTTTTGTTAGAAATAGAATAAATCATTGGCATCTAAATATTATTTATGTGTTGTATTTAACTGACAGCAAATGCATGATTAGAGGATAATATTTGTAATAAGTTGAGCTGACGAAGTTGATTTGGCTTTCAAATCAATTGATATACTTCACATAAACACAAAAGAAGATGGAAGGCATTGAAGAAATAATCCCACACTACCATTGTAAGAGCTCTTTATTCCTTATCTAGGACCATACAGCAACTTCTCTTGCCTCCGGGATTATGGTCTTTGTTATTTTTTATGTGTGCCATCTGGAGGTATTAGAACATTTCAAGTTTGTATAATTGGAAATATTTTACTTTTAGTTTTCAAAGGTATATTTGCTAAGTATAAAATTCAATAAGGACATATATTTTTTTTCCAATCCTTTGAATACATAAGTCTAGTTTCTTACCCACTTGTTTTCTTTTTGATGTGGAATAAGATGCTATTTAATTTTGTTCTTTCATAGCTAATATTTTTCTATGTATATGCCCTAATGATTTTTTTCTCTCCAAATAGTTTTGGACTGTTTCAGTCTTCTGTGTCTTGATATGATTTTATTCATATTTGTTGTGCAAAATGTTCATTTTTCTAGGGAATGTGGTGCTGTAATTTTAACTAAATTCAGAATTTTTAAATCTTTAAATATTTATTGACTACTCCCTTCTACTTTGAGAATTCTAATTGTATGAATATGTTTCTTGATTTTTTAGCACAGAGTGAACTATTATATGACTGAACTGTAAACACTTCATGTTTTAGACAATTTTTATTGTTACATTCTTTTTTGTTTGTAAATATTTTTACAATGTACAATCTATTATTAATCTCATGCTATGTATTATTTCAAAAATATTTTCTAAAATTTACTCTGCATATTATTTCTTTTAATATTTGCCTACAATTTTAATTTGCTATAAAATTATTATTGCTTTTAAATAAAGTTAATAATGAGAAAAAAAGAAATAACTGCAACAAAAACAGCAACAGCAAAAAATGATGGAAAGGGTTGGCTCAGTGAATCAAAGTGTCTGCTTAGATGCAGGGGCCAGGAGTTCGACCTCTGGCCCTGCCTGTGCTGGTCCCACTCCTGGGGTGTAATGAGACAGCCATTGAGACTGGGCATGGTGGAGTGTGCCTGTATTCCCAGCTTTGGGAGGCTGTAAAACAGGAGAATCACTACGAGTACATCCTGTCCTAAATTTAAAAAAAAAAGATGGAAAGAATAGGAATAGGAGAGGTAGTTAACAAGCTTTGATTCAGAGGACAGAAGTTGGCTAGTTGAAATCTTAAAAAATAATCATGGAATATTGAAGTATACAAGTATTTGCGCTCATAGGTAAATTTATCAAGTTGATAATGCATTGGAATACTATTTTATGGAGCTAAGTCTTTGCAGTGATTTAGAACAACTAAGAAAATCTAGAATATATCAATTGAGGTTAATTTGGGAGCAATTAAGAAAAGCACAAAGTAGCTTAAATGATGAGTCATTATCTCACATAGTGAAAAGTTCTAGGATGACACAGTCTCATTGCAAAATCATTTTCATAGCTCACTAGCATTCTCGAAAGCTCAGGTGCTAGTATATTTGTGTCCGGTACCATCTTAAGGATTTTCTCCTATGATTGACGGTATCAGGCTTCATATAAAAGCAGTAGTACCATTGAAAGAAATGGAAAGGTCCTTATCTAGCTCCTTGTTTGAAAGTAATAAAGACTTTTTGGACTAAACTATCAAGAAATGTTTCCTTAACATTCACTGGGCAAAACTGCAACACGCATGTGTGATAAACCTTAATTCTCAAAATATTAAGACCAGTCTGACTGATTTAGAACTATTTAAGTCATTTTGTAAGTATCAGAAGAGACAATCTCTTTCAGGTGCTGACCAAAGAATGGATATAATTGGAGTTTTATTGACAAGGAAAAAAAGTGTGCCGGAAAAACAAGGAATAGTGTCTTTCATAAGTAGCTACTGATGTAATTGTATTCAAATGAGCTTTCTTATTCTTTTTTTTTTTTTATTACAACCAGCAAATACATCAAACATAATTTGTAAAATAGTGGTGTGTAGCTCAGTGAAGTGTATCGGGAATTGCCCGAGACAAAAATCTCATAAAATGTTTTCCTGTCTTTCTATATAAATGATATAAGTTCCCTAAATGAGACTATAACAAATTCAGCTCTATGTATAGAGCATTTACGTAGTGTCTCAAGTGTAACAATGGGATCATTTGTAGAATTCTTAAATGAAAGCTGTATAAGTCAGTCTAAAATCTGACTATGGTGAAGATTTGTGATTTTAGACTTCCTATTCCAGAACAAACATGGGGATATGACTAGTTGGACATGTGCAAAACCACGATTAGTCTGATTTTCAAAACTTCTTTAATACTTTACTATTATTAGAATCATCAAAACTTTTGCATGGCTTTATTGTTGGATCACGGATATGAAAAGATATAAAAGTTTGACAAATTCTGTTTCTAGCCATCTCAGGACACGGATTGTAAAAAACATAGTCAAATAAGAATGACCTCAGCAGACTTAAGAAAGATTGATGGAAACAACTTCTGACACTGTACATGGTCTATGTGTTTGTTTATGTGTGTGTTTATAAAGTGCCTAATGTAAAATGTTCCACTCTGTGCAATACAGTATTACTTGAAAGTATAAGCAGCTTTCATTATTAAATGTGGTAATATTCATTACAGTTATAAATACAAGTAAAATTAAGCCATATTTAAGAACAAGAATTCAAATGAATTGTGATTCCATCCCAGTTGCTGGGATCCTACTTTTTCTTCATGATTATCTTTCTTGAAAACAATTACACTGTGCCACATATATCATAGGATATTATACATGATGTATTATATGTCATGTTACTATCACATATATTCATACATAGAAAGTGTACACGTTTGTATTAATATCTTTTTATGTTATTGGTTATCTAAAATTTTATCTGCTTTTCTTTCTTTGGTCAGCAATGTTCTGAAGACTGGCATACAAGATGAATAGCATTATATATATTTTTTTATGTAAGGTTACCATTTTTTGACACATACTGCATGTTTAGTCAACTTCCCACAGATGGCTGTGGGGTTTGCTTTCAATATTTTGCTGTAATTAGGTAAATATGTTTTTATCTGTGTTATTCATATGGTTATCCTATGTTTCCCTGTGAACATTTGAGACAAATTCATATCATAGAATGATTGGACAAAGTTTAAATACTGATGAAAATGTAGTCATTGTAAAATTGCCTTTCTTAGAGATTGCACTAATTCCTGTCATATGAGAATTTCTTATTTGCTTTGCCAAACAAGAGTGTTCTCAAATGTTGAGAATTTTTTTATTAAGATAAGAAATACTGTCCTAATTTAATCTAAGTCTCAGTTATTATGAGAGACTGGACATCTTTTTGCATAGCTAAAATTCATTTATTATGTTCATATGCAAAGCTAATTTTTCTTTAGCCTTGTACTTTTGTATGCCTTTAGAGACATATTATATGCTAAAATTATTACTTTTTGTTTCTTATACCTACTATTTAACCTGCATTACAATTAAGCTGCGTTATTTCACTTGAAATTGAAATCTATGCTCTGATGATATGTGTTAATCTCCATGATTGACTGCAAATTTTTCCATGTGTTTTATAGAATTTTAAGTATATTTTAAAACAAATAGAATATATTTTTGCATATCTATAAAGCATTTTATAATTAGCTTTTGCAATAAACACAGAATCCTATTTGAAGTAAAACTTTTTACATTTCAGCTTCTTTTGTGTAAGCTCTCTGAGCAACTGTGCCAAGCACTTTATATAAGTGTACCACGTGTATCCAGAAAATAATTCTGGAGGGTGGATTTTATTATTATTCCCACATATAGTTGAAAAAAATAAGCATTGGTTGTTTTAAACAATGTGTCTAAAGATGAAATGACAAAATCAGAATTTTAAATCATGTATATGAGTTTAGAACTCACTTGTATATGCTTCCATATGGTTAGAAACAGTATTTCCAGTGTAATGCATTTTATTTGCACAGTTTTCTCTTTTAAAGCACAATATTAAAAATATAGTTCTTGCAATTTTATTTTACTCTGCTAGTTTTGGAATTTTTGACATATCAAACTAAATTCTCAAAATGCTAGTAGACTTGCAATATGCAATAACTTAGCTTGTCTTGTTGATTTGACTAGTAAAAATAAGGTCTAAAAATTAGAGCAATTTTTAAAAGTATGAATATGGATAATCACTTTTATTAAAAGACATTGTTATCTGCACTTATTTTCTTCAAATAGCAACATTGCTTATTTCTACAAATGTCAAGCCTCTTCTAGTTTGGAAAGATGAGTTTTAGCTTGGTTTTGTAGTCTAAAACATGTCCTTGGGTTTGTCTTCCTCTAAGCATCTGTGATATTTATGATTCTGATGAACATTACGTGCATTTAAAGAGATGCTTTGTTTTCTCGAGGACCATAAATAATTAATTATAGTTTCATAAATGTGCTTCTAAAAGCTAAGACAGTCTTACTTACCATGCCCTGTCAGTGGAAATACTGCTCAAATAGGACTTGGGAATTAAAGAGTTGGGACATACTCCAGCATGCTGTGTACTGAAATAAACCTGAAAGTATCGTCGACATTCTTCTTTAATTTTGAAGAGGATAAATTTTTTTAAAAAATAATAAAAGTGATACATAATTTCAAGACAAGATGATAAGAAATCAATAATTGTTATGCTGCATATTATTATCTTCAAAGTAGTTGCTCAGATTACTAGAAATAAGCATGCTACTTCTGAACAATTAGTCACTTGTATCAAAAGAAGACGTCAAATAATATTCACTTAAAGTTTGGTATTTTCAATCACTATGTTTAGAGTAAGTGTCATTAATTTAAATAAGAGTGATGATGACATATTCTTATTAAAATATATCTATATAATGACTATTTTGGCTTTCATGTTCTTTGAATGTTTGATAATTGTAGCATGTATCCTTAGATTTCACAAATGAAACATTTTATTTGCCTAATTTGTGAGAAAATTTACAATCTTTTAAAATGTTCTGAAGGAATCCTGAGAACAATTAAAAATAACAGAGGACACTGGAGTGGCAATTTTGGCAGTTTACAACTATCCTGAATTTAGATGCTGAGAATTTGTCTTGTGACAGATGAAAGAGCTGACTTGTGAAAAGTCCTCAGGGCCCTACCTGTTGTATGTTGAGTGGGTGTGTAAAGTAATGACGAGAAGATCGGACGAATAGAGCTTCAGAGGTCTCACTGAGATTAGTCTCTCTCTAAGTAGCACAGAGCCACAGAAGCATCTCACATATATTGAGGGCTAAAGGAAGGCTATGGAATGTGTCCAGCTACTTTGGTGAAAACGAACTGCTCTACTGACTTCAGGCATTTCCCTAACACTAAGTTTACACAATGCTAGTCTTGAAACTCCCAAGCAAGGGATGAAACAAGGAGCAGGGCACCAGCGGGAGTTGAATCCCAACTTTCCATAACTTACAATTGAGAGACCACAGCTTTTCTTGGGCTTTGCTTATTGCTCCCTGCTCCCTGGGGACATTAAGCTTCTGTCTCATATCTGTGTTTCTCTACCTACCCACAGCCAAGCACCTTTGTTGCCCTGCAGCCACTCTGGCACCCCAAGCCACCATGAAGAAGTCCCTAAAGTGGAACTTGTGAGGCAATGTTCCAGGCTGTCTGGCACCAGAGGCCTTGCCCATAAGCACTGCATAAATTTAAACAGAGTTTAGGAGTAATAACATTTGGCTCTCTCACTGATTAGTCGCAGGTATCTTGAGTAATACAAGCAGATGGCAGAAACACCATGTTCATGAAAAGAAGCACATTTCCTAATGACATGTCTTAATGGAGGTCTGGTCTGCTTTCAAATAAATAATTTTGGTACTGTGCCTATAGTTTTATATTTATCATTTGTATATGACAACTAATATCTAAAAGTTCAATTTCACTTTTTCACTATAATCATGAGAATAATAATGGATAATAATGAATAACCTAATCATTACAGAAAACATAACATTCACTTACAATGTAAAATTCATTGAATCCTTATTCACCTATGTAGGAAATTTTGAAACTGTTAGTAATATAACTATGTCAGGAAAGCACCTGTATTTCCTAACTTAAAACGGGAGTATGCTGCTGTTTCTCTTAAATAAAAATGTTTAAATTATATGTTAAGATGTTACACATAGTAAGTTTGTACAAGCATGGTTTTCACAAAAACTTTACATAGATTTCTTTTTTCTGTTATATCAATAATTTTCTTAGTGCATATTTATTAAAAAATAGACATCTTATGTTAATTTGAAAAGCAAGGGAGAAATATGAACACTTTTATAAAAGCTTTTATTTATATATATATCCATGTGTATGTGTACAACTATAGGCAGATTTTATGTATATATGCTTTATACATGTGTATGCAGATATCAGATATTAATGAATATGTGAGTGTGTTATATGTTATATATGAAACATATGCTGTAAATGTTTTAATTTGTGTGGCTATAATTACCTATGTATAAAAATATCAGGAAATTTATAATATAATACATTTTATTAATGCATATGTAAAATGCTTTATTTTCCAAATGATTAAAGCTCGATAAAAGATGTTATAACACATACATAGTGCTACCTAATGCAATTTTTAAGCAGAATAATCCTGTTAGAGAAATCAATTTTTATATCATTTTGTAATTTGTCTGCTTCCCTCCAATGCAGTGAATAACGATACCAATGGAGAAAATGAATGAATCATATCGATAACTTTACAGTCACAAACTACTCAAATACTAATGTGTGTTATTAATCTTAATGAGGGTGAAGGGGTAGAACTGTTGCTCTTATCTCATTGGAAATGCAGTTCTGATAACAAGGTTTGTTCCAACGACACCTGTTGGCTGACCCTTAAAAGCTGTTCTGGAAAAAAATCTATGTACTTAATAGTGTATTACAGAGTAATATATGTTAAGAGTACTAGACAAAAAAGGTATTCGTCCTTAGCATCACTGGTTCAATAGCTGATTAAAAAGTTAAAGCAACATACCTTATCAGATTCCCATGGTTTCCTTATTTTTCTTTTGAAGGAGACCCACAGTGATACTTGGGTGTCATCCTGATTTTTGAGAAATTCGAAAAACCCACAAAGTGAGCATACTTGTGAACTGAAACTTCTTCAAGATTTCTGGACCTTAAAGCATAATTAAGTTTAAGGAAGGAAAAAAAAATAATAATTGCTCTACTTAAAAGTGCTACTTAGAGGCTACAAAACTTGCATGTGTCGACATCTGTGGGTCTCAGTCTCCTAACAAGCTCTAACAATTAGCTTGCCCTGCAGCCGCACACCCTCCCTGACTGGCTCTCAGCTTACAGGTTGCACGCTGGACGCCACTCAGCACTGGAAGCCCACCTACGCATGGCCTTCACCTGCAGTCATGCTGTGGTACTCAGGAGTGCTTGATGGTCACTCTTCAGCATGCATTGCCTCCAGAATGGCCTATTTATTTTTCTTTACAGGTATGCATGGGTATAGTGTTTTGCTTTGTTAAGTAAAAGAATGTTTAAAAGATGAAGACAAGTAGCCTTGCTTAGCATATCAAGTCTTCAAAGTAGTGCAGGATCCATTTGCTTAATAGAGGAAGGAAAACATGAATATCTATACTTGTACATGTAGATTTCTTAAGATGAAAATGGTAAAGTAGAGGAGTATACAGGAAATTGTTCCTTGTGTATTTTTGAAAGGCTGGTAGCATGACCTGCAAAAGAAAAAGAGCTAAGCACAGTTCCTGGTACTTTTATATTTTAGCCCTTTAATTCATTACACATTTAGTAAAAAAAATATATTATATATTTGCATTTATAAAGATTTATATATACATAAAATAGCCTTTTAGATGAGTAAGGTAAAATGACATGAAAAATACAACAGGAAAGAATGGCAAGTTTAAGTATCATCTGCTCTAATTTGTTTTGTTTCCCTTTTGCAATTGATTGTACTTTTTTTTTTCCTAATTCCTTATACATTTCCTTCTTTTCTTTCTTCTTCCAACTTTGCATACACATATCCAGTAATATGAATAACTGGCTGGAAGACAACACAATGTATTACAACAAGTACTGTGAAATTTATTACTTTGTTAAGTGAAATTATGTATCACTTATAACTTTTTCCTGTTTTAATTCTGATTTGCGCTCTCTTTTGAGAAAATTAAAAGAATGGCAAGTTTGTCTTTTGCTTACCTTTATTGGCATAATTTAAAATTTTCCTTTCTACGTTTTCTAATTGTTCAACTTCTATAATCAATTTTAGCTAAAGAAAACACTTTTTGTTTGCAATGAGGACTGAATTTGCTATAGATCACCAGCTTTCTTCTTTATTTCAAGAGATAGAGTATTTTTAATTTGTTAAGATGCCAAGACATGGCTTGAACTTGCAATCTTCATGTCTTGGCCTCCAAGAGTTCCAGAATTATAGGCACTGAAGGGGATAAAAGCACTTTTAACTTGGTCTGTGCTTAACAAAAGCATTTATTTAGCAATAATCATTATAAGAAGGTAGAGAAAACAACATACCTTTTAATTTATAAATATTTCATTTATGATTATGCTATTAAAGTTTCTAAAATGAAAATATTGTCCATTGATATCTAAAACTTATTTAATACCATGTAGCTTATTAAAGCTCTTATTAGAATGAAATGGAGACTCTGGAACATTTACTTCCATGATTTTCAAAACAGATAAATTACATGTTTCTAATTGGTTGGGTAATCAAAAATCAGTATTTTTCTAACATTGTGCAAGCTTTGTTTTAGAAATGGAGTATGAATATTAACTCAAAAAGTTAGAAGAGGCACAAGCTGTTTTATCAGTTTAACTCATTTTCATATGGTGACTCAGAAGCATAAATTAGAGTTAAATGACTCAGCCATAACACTACTTTACAAGCTTAAATAAAATAGAAATAATCATAGGTGACATTTATTGAAAGTGTCACACATTGCATTCAGGATCATGAAAGTATTATCTTCCTAAGAGCTGAAATAATTCTATCAGACACATACAACAACGCTCCTCGTTTTAGAGACAGAGAACATAAAGTATTCAGATCTAAACAAATTACCATTTCATGCATTTGCCTGTCTTCTACACCAGCAATTTTAGTACTTTATATTAATCTTGCTATAAATCCTTTAGGTCCCGAAGATCCAAGAAGTGACATACTATCTCGGATTCTTTTAAAGTTAGAAGGAGTACATGACTTTCCTCTAAGAATTATTTTTTTGTGAACAAACTATACAGTGAAGAGTTTTTAGACAATAGACAACAGATAGAGTGCTACATTATGATCCTTAAAAATATGAGAAAAGCAGATTTATTGATATTACGTTATATATAAAGGAAAGAGAATCAGAAGAGGGAGGGAGAAAGAGGAAAGGAAAAAAGGATGATGTGATAAATTGAGATGCATTTTATCTGATTACCAATTCCTCACTCACTGATGAATATGTTTTATTATGTATCTGTATTTTATTTCTCCTCATATGTTAATTTTTAATCTCTTAATGAACAAACTGACAGAATTCTACAGACATCTCAAGAAACTTGGCCTTTGCCTATGTCCCAGGTTTTCATATTCTTTCTTGTGTTGTCTTTTGATTTTTTGGAGCACCAACCATCTTCATTGGTTGTAAGGTCAAATGAAGGAGAATCCAACATATTTTAGGACTGGTGTCTGTGGACTGCTCCACGCAGTATTGGGAAGCGCATTTTGTTATTGAGCCAGTGTCTCACTGGCCTCAGACTCAGTGATTGTGCTGTCTCGGCCTCCAGAGTGCAGAAATTATAGGTTGTGCACTACTGTATCTGGGTCTTCATTATTTTATGTTTAATCATAAATCTGACTGATTTCTTAACCCACAACACATACACATACAAGAAACAATACCTTAGATGTATTTTCAGAGGATCTGTTGTTATTGTTTTGTTTTTAAAATGAGGTTTGAGTGAGACCAGTGTTGAGGCACCAATAGCAAGTAGCACCCCTCCATGCACTGGTCACCTTTGTAAACACCACACACCACATGGCCCTGCTGGAGCCCTGGTGTTCGCTCTCCAGAATAATCGAATCTATCTTGCAGCTGTTCTGAAAATGAAACTGACTCTGTCGGCAAGACCAAAGTGCTGCTGTGGAAAGGATACTACAAAAGAGGTCAGGACTCCTGGGTCCATTCCCTACTGCATCTTGTTATGAATCTCGGTAATAAGCTTGGCCTGCCATGCAAGTCTAGATAATACGTTTTTCCTAGTTTATGCAGTGGTTTCATAGATGGAAACCTATTATTGGTTGATCTGTTGCCAGGTGTCTGCATTATTTCTATAGGCACATAACTGAAACTTGAACTTCTGAGATTATGTGATTTTATGAAAGTTTTCCAAGTAAGAAGTGGTCAAACATAACTCCAGGACTTTTCACCCTGGGCTCTATGCTTCCTTGGCTATGCCATTCATTTTGGAGTATGTGGCATTAGAGCTCATAATTCCTCCCACTGTCCAGCAGTGGTAGGTAAACTAAAATATTAGTACCTTTCTGTGTGAGAATGCTAAATAACTACTTAATTTGTTTGTAACTTTATATGTCCATTAATTTGAAAGTGTAGCTTTTTCTTGGAGATAATCTCCCATATTAGATACATGTACACACATATATCTCTGGATACAGATATTTTTAAGCAGATTTACTTCCAAAATGACAGTTGGCTTCATTAAATCAGTGTAAGGCCTGAGCAGAACAAAAAAATAGCCTCCTCCAGTAGGAGAGCAGGTTCTTCAGCGATTTCAATCCCAAGTGTCACTGGTGCCTTTGGGTGTCCTTGGCCTTCAAGGTGGAGCAACAGCAGGAGTTCTCCTGGATGTTCAGCTGCTGGCTCGTGTGTCATATTAGGGACACACCAGTCCAGGACCCTTTACAAGCTCTTCCACGTGCACATCTGCCTATACACACAGACTGATGCACACACGCGCACACACCTCCTATGGGTTCTATCTCTCCAGAGAACTGCAATACAGACAGCTGTATTTTGTAACCTGCAACACTTCACCATCCATAAACATTTCTCTCAGAAACAATTTTCTGTAACTAACTTAGGCAACTTAAAATACTTTAAGATTAAAAAAATTGTGAAAAAATTTTATGTGTCTACAAGTGTCAAAACCCAGTTGTTAAGTGAATGTTGTCACGTCATGCAGTTATACTATCTGCAGTGCAATTTTCCTCTTTGAAAAGAGGAAAAATGTAATAGAATGATATATAATGCACATCACATGATTCTCACATTGCTGTACTGTTAAGAGTGTTTTCATGAGAATATTTTCTTCTATTCTCTCCAAAAGATTACAGCCCATGTCTCTTTTTAGAAGTGAACGTTTTGAAATTTCTGTTTTTCAATATGTTTTTACATTTTTAATCCTTTGTTACTTTTATAGAGAACGTCAGTGTATCCTGTCAACTATTAACTATTAATGCAAACTATCAGAATATTTGGGGACAGTCTTCTACAGATATATCCTTATAGATATATAGATATAGATATTTGAAATGGAAACAAAATTAAAAACCATAGAAAAACAAAACATCTAAGAATCAATTTTAAACTATTGAATTCAGTTTTGCTCTTGTATTGTTTAATATTTTGTTTGGTCTACAGGGTCTCACTACACTGATTGTACTCATAGTGATCTTCCTGTTTTCAGCCTCCCAAGCACTAGAATTATGGGCATGTGCCAGCATGCCCAGTCTCAATCCCTGCTTCAGCCTGCCCAGGGGGTGGGGCCGGTACAGCATAACCGGGATTGAACCCCGGCCACCGTGCTCTGCCTAAGCAGGTGTGTTAGTCTGCTTAGCTATCTGGGAAGCCACTGGAATCAGTTTTTGTTTATATAGTTTTTCAGAACTGGGAATTGAACTCAGGCCCTTGTGCTTGCCAGGGAAGCACTTATTCGACTGAGCCATCTCCTTATCCCCTGGAATCAGCTTTGACTTTGAAAAAAATTCATCTGAATTTTTTCGAAAGTGTGCGCACTGCACATGCTTGTGTGTGAGCGCGCACACACACACCTATGTAGTGGAAAACTATTTTAATATACTATAATCAGTTTGAGTCACATTGTGGAAAAAAATTGATTATAGTATATTTCATGATATATATCTATTCATAAAACATATATTTTCTTCAAATTAGAGGAATGAATCCATTCATTGTTATAGTGAGAACTGGACTAGATTTTCCCTGCTCCTGTCAGATGCAGCAAGCTACCTGGCCAGCCTTTGTCCCTGTTTTCTAGAAGGAAGGCTGCTGAGTCGCCTCAGACTGCAGGTGACATGTGGCCCTGGCCATCTCATAATGAGGCCCACCACATCACAAACTTTAAGCACTGTTGTGTGGCTTCAGTAAGCCACAAAGTTATTTTCCATAACTTCATTGCTCACTACCAGTGCCGTGAGCAGGGAGGTGACAAAGGACCACCCTGGAGGGAGGGCCCATTGCAGGGCTCCCTCTGTGTCAGCACCTACCCTACAGTGTTCTTGGTGTCCAAACCCAGACCTTTCACCCGTTACAGGTGAGTGTGCAGCTTGGCATGTAAAGCACAGCAAATGCATGCACTAGCGTTTCGACCCACCTACCTACGTGTGCTGGTTGGGACAAGCACTATGGTTATTAAGTTGACATGTACATTTTCGGTAATTAATTATTAAACTTGGGCAACCGCTTCCTCAAGCTAGACATTGATGCATTATTTTCACAAAATAAGGTCATCATTCCACTTTGTTTTTGTTATCCTCTTTAAATATGACATTAAAAAACTGAGAGATAAAGTATTACACATTTTCACTGTATTATATATTTTATGTGCAACCCAAGATGGTGCAGTACTCCTTACTGGGTGCAGCCCAGGCAGGCTCAGGTGTTCTGCCCTCAACTTACGTCATTTCCTCCACCGAGAGACATGCTTCTGCTCTGCCCAGTGTCATTCTCAGACCAATCCTGAGTTCATGCTAACGAAGTGATGCTTGCTGTGTCCCTAGAGTGTTTATACAAATAAAATGACTACATTGAGGGCAACACCCCAAAGCCCTACAGGACCAGAAGAATTTGGAGACTGTCAGGCAGGCACTATAATCTTGACCTCCAGGATTTCCAGTGACGGGGACTGGCAATGTGTTCCAGACTTCTGGCCAACGTTTTAGTCACATTTACGGATTCAATTCATGAGCAGATAAGTGCGCAATGCTCTCTGTGCATGTTGTTCCACACCAGTGCACTGAGTGATGCATTATGACAGTAGCAAGAGGGTGAAGCAACTTGGTACAGACCCCTGCCTGTCAGCTGTGTGTCTTTTTACTTTTTTTTTTTTTGCTATTATCACCATTACATTGCTATTATTACCATTACAGCACTATACAACTTTTACCAGAACCATAGCACTTCCTTTTTTGGGGGGGGGCAATGTCTCACTATACAGCTTGGACTAGTAGTGATCCTCCTGTTTTCAGCCTCCCTCGTGCTGAAATTACAGGTTTGCACTTGCACACCTGGACTCCATCGCCAGATGGGCACACCCAGGAGCATGGCCTGTGCTGCCAGGGTTTGAACCCTGGCTCCTGAGTTTATCCAAGTAAGCGTTTAGTCCTCTGAGCTATCTCATCAGCCCTCATAGCATTTGTTCTAAGTTGCAACACAATGATAAGAAGTGCAGTTAGTCTGGGAATTCCTGACTTTAGAGCCATTATCTAAGATAAGGAAAGTCTTCTTGGAGACAGTCCCCTTCATCTATGGAAGCCCTTGGCAGATAATGTCAGAAATCTTTACTACTAATGCTATAGCATTTATTTTCTTCTTTATATGCTGTAGATCTGTGGTTAGGTACTGTCTCCTAGTCAGACATTTTATTGTTCCTGTTGTCAATTCCAAGCATTTAGTGCCAGAGTATGACCCTTGTATTTGATTACCAAAGCTGCTAGTTTAGATAACATGTACTTACTTAATAGAGCCAGTCAAGACAAGATTCATTTCTACATAGAAGTAAGCACTCTTGTCTTTTCCACTTTAGTAAACTGTCTAATATCTACCAATTACTAAACACCCTCTAATAGACTAAGTGGAAGAGTCAAAATGAGTTAGATATTATTGAAGCTGAAATTATATTACAACATGGAGGTAAAATTCATTTGGCGATCTAAAAGACAGTGAATATTAGACCTTAATAAATATGTGTGATGTTATCTTTAATTGAAATTTCTCAGTAAAATCGAGTGACTAAGTACTGGGTAATGAAAATTAAGAAAGAGAATTAACTTATTTTGAGAACAAAACATAAGTTGTGTATGCATTATAACACTCCTTCAATTCAGGCAAATATTTTGTCCTATAGTGGACAAATTAGTTAGTAATAACTATCAGTATATAACTTAAAGTTTATTTTTCTCCTTTTTGTTATTCTAGTCTTGATCCTGGTGGTGCAGTTTTTTAATTGTAAGCCAATTTGATTTCATTCTAGTATGTTTACCATATCTACATCTTCAAATTCCCTTTCACATTCTTAATTTGTCTCTTGATTACTCATTCAACTGTAGGATTACCCCTAGGGGTGAAGAGATCATTATTGACTTTAATTTTTGCCTTAATGTGATTGAGAGTAAGTAGAGAAGATAAGTAATATTGTTGCTCTGATAATTAGGAAATAAATAAGGCTAATGTATACAGCACTCTGGGGTACAAAATAATAATAAACTTGAACAGCATTGTTAAACTTCTCTTCTGTTTTTAAGAAGAAAAGCCAATGTACCATGTACACCCCAAATAAACCCACAAGGTACTATTTTGCTAAGTATTTGCATAAAAAATACAATATAATTCAATATACTACTTTAACACTAAAAGTTAAATGCAACAAATATTTCTTTCATTTTTTTTCTTTTTGCTTTTTTTTTTTTCAGAACTGGGGATTGAACTCAGGCCCTTGCACTTGCCAGGGAAGCGCTTATTCCACCGAGTCATCTCCCCCAGCCGCTACAACAAATATTTCTAATGGAAAGAAAGGCAACTGTGTATTAGAAGCCTTTCATTAAAAAATTATGAAGTCATTGATTCCAAAAGAAAAAGCTTTTTATATTTCATAAAAATTAATTAATGTTATGAGAAGAACTTGGTTTCAGATTTTTGTTTGCCTTTGTTCACAGGGAGAGGACTCTTCAGTTTTGAAATTCCCCAATGAATGAATTTCATGGAAATGCATAGTATCATAAACGCTACATAGTAAACAAAGACTAAGACGAAAAATGTTATTTTCCTGTGCTACTTAACTAATTGGAGCAGGAGTTAGGTCATTTTGAAATATATAGAACCAAGTTAATATAGTCAGAGTCACATTAAAACAGCAAAACTGAACATGGGAAAATATTATCACAAAGGCTTTGTGGTGTCAGTGATGCTCTCAGAAGGTAGTGACATGTACTGTAGGGTGCATCTGCTCCCCAAAACTGAGACCTAGAAGGGCACTCTGACCGGATTCTTATTTGATTTTGCTGCACTACCTTATTTACTTTTAAAAGCTATACCATTATGGATGAATAACTGTAGAGCCCAAATGTTATGAAGTGTGAAAAATAAATATACACCTAAAACATTTAAAAAAAGAAGTTTAGCCTTTAAGTTGAGAGTGAAAACTTAGCTTATAAAAATTCATGCATTGATCAGTGTTTATGGGTATGTAGAGTGTAAAGTTTTTCACCATCTACATTTATATTGTGAACTAGTATATTTGAGCACATGCTCAATTTCATTTAGTGGATGAACAGTGCTATTGGTCAGAGAAACAAATTATTATCTTTAAACTTCATTTTTCACTTGTTTTCAACTCTATAATTTTTTCATAAAAATGAGACTAATCACACTTCTTTGCTGCCACGCAGAAGTATGTTGGAGTTGTTCTTTTGAGGCATATCTGAGAGCACCTTCATTAGAATCAGTCGCATCACTGCAGTGACAATAAATTGGAAACTTTTGTTTCAGCAAGCGGCCTGTCAGAACAGTACGTATTCAGAAACGATAATCATCGTGCGCTCAGACTTTCACTTCTTTGAAGCCTCTTGAGTTGATGAAAAACATCAAGTAAGAAAAATATGCCTTCCACGACAAGCAAGGCGAGGACACACATGAGTCTTTCTTACCAGCCCCTAATGCCAACCTGACTAGGATGTATAATGAAGGGAACAGGAAAAAAAGAACCAGTGAGGCTGACAGTGAGAGTGGAAAGGAGAGTGACCGTGATGGGATCTGCCCTTTTAAAATCTGCATCCTACCAAATATCATCAGATGCAGAAATATGTAGAAAGAATAACTTAGGCCAATTCAAACTGAAGCTGGGAAATGAGACCAATTGGTTTTCACAAAGCCTTCCAGAATTAAAAGTCTATTTCTGCTGTCTAAAAATACATGAACAAAAAAGACCTTGCTATAGATGCAATGGAAGAATCAAAATTAAGTTTTATTGAAGAAATTCAAAGCCAAGTGAATATACTCTTTTATGTATGATGTTTAACTTTCTCATGTCATATCTGAGGTTTTTTGGTTAAAAGAAAATCATTTTAGGGGCCAGGGAGATGGCTCAGCAGAATAAGCACTTCCATGGCAAGCACAAAGGCCTGAGTTCAACCCCAGATTCTGCCAAAAAAAAAAAGAAATAAAATCATTTTAGCTGTGTTATATATGTGTACAAGGGGGAATGCTCTGAATTTGCAGGTTTTCAATTTTATTACAGTGATTTTAATCTTTAAATAAACATATTATTATAAAATGATCTGTATCAATCTTTTCATTTAATCTGAAGTCTTATCCTATTTATATAATATACAGCATACATATATATACATATTTAAGATATATCCTATATATGTCTCTTCATATATGCATATGTGTATGTTTGATCTGTGTACTTCCCCTTTGCACACATATGTAACACAGCTAAGATGGTATTCTTTTAACAAAAAAATCTCAGTGATAAGAAAAATAAAAATCATATAGAAATGAATATGTTTACTTGGTTTTAAAGTTCTACTTTCTCAATCAAAAAGCAACCAATGTCTCCAGTACTGCTTATAAATTTTGCATTTTTAAATAGTCAATTTCCTGATAATTTACATTTTATTCTATACTACCCAGGTCTTCCCTGTTATCATCTTGCCTATTGTTGTTCTTGGAGGCTTCGAATGGCTTAAGGTACACAAGCCTAAAGCACGGACTGCGATTTCATTCTGCCTAAAGCATCAGAATATGTGCTTTCAAGGCAGAGCAGCATCAGACCTTTGAGTACCCACAGCAATGTAAATTCAGGAGATTATGAAAAAGGATTAGTGGTAAAATTAGGCAGAACCATGTGCTTCTGAACCTGCTTGATTACTCTGCACTCTTGAATGCCTGAATTACAAAGATAACTCTGTTTCTGCATTGTGTCTTATAAAGCTATTGAATAATTCAGGGTTTTCCTTTTTAAACCATTAGCTAAATAATAAAGAGCTAAATAATTGTGTGCTTTTCTCACTAGGATAAGAAAAATTACTATCAAAGTAATAATTAGATATAGACCTGTTATTACATTGTTGCCATTTTTATGTATGTATTTATTGCTTGGATAAATATATTTCCAAAGTAAAATAAATACAATATCAATGATATCTAACAAGAACTCTTAATCTCAATATTGAGATTAATATTGAACTCACTATGTAGCTCAGCCTGATCTTGAACTCATGGCACTGTTCCTGCCTCAGCCTTCCAAGTACTAAGATTACAAGAGCATACCACCCTTCCTGGCCAAGACTTATAAATAGCTAACACTTTAAAGAGGAGTTTAGAAAATGGCAACTGCTCGCAATGCTCTATGGGTCATACCTGTCTTGGGTTAGTTCAGTTGTCTGTATTGGAGAATGGCAGCAGAGTGACCTAACTGTCCAAAAGAAAGCAAAAGCAAATGTCATGCAGATAGGATGTGTAGAGCTTCAATGAATGTCACCACTCATGAGGGCTCAGATCAATTCTGCATGACCATTGAACTGACTCATATTCTCTGCCCCTAGGAAATCTGCTTTTGCACAATGACACATTGTACTCCAAGGAAAACCATGCTGATGAGCAATTAAACTAACCCTCATTAGCTCACTCATTAAACTTGCCACTCACTGGCTCACTCTACCACCTTTGGCCTCACCAACATATAGGAAGCTTCTGTGAAACAAATTTTAACCAGCAGCTTCTGTTGACATCTATTTCAGTAGTCAGATTTGTGTCACTTGAGTATTACCTTTAAAAGACATTAGCAAGTGATTTTATTTGATACTCTTCCAAATAGCAATGTTCATTTATAAGAAGTGGTCTTATCTAGGTGGTGCATTCTTCTCTCAACCCAGAAAAAAACACCACATGGTAGCACTGCAAAAAGAACAAGAAGGGAGATGAAGAGGAGGAGGAGAAGGAGGAGGAGGAGGAAGAAGAGGAGGTGGAAGGGAGGGAGGAAAGATAGGAAGTGAGGGAGGGAAAGAAGGAAGGAGGGAGGGATGGAGAGAGGGGGGGAGAAAGAAAGGAGGGAAAAAGAAAAAAATTCCAAGGTAGAAAGTTGCGAGAACTGAGCAGGAGTAATGTATTGTAGAGTGCAAGCAGAAAGTAGCATTTATCATGAAGAGAAAATGAAGAGCCTCAGGATGGGAGTGAGTCTTAAACTGTTGCCACTGGTACACTGGCCTAGGGATTTTCATACACAGAATGATTCCATCTCAGTTGAGATTAGGTAGAGATACAAGTAGGAAAGTCTGACCTAGAAGTGGGCCTAGAGGAATTCAGTGTATGCAGGAGGCATACTTTTGCAAGCACCATTAATTGTAACTTTAAACAGAACAAAGATATTCTTTAGAGAGATATGAATATAGTCTTTCTATGCAAAAAAAACTAAATCTGAGCAATGCAACGAGGCTTTTGTGTCCTGGGACCTCATGGGCTGGCCTTGGCTGTCTCTTCACTCAGTCTCCCCTGGCTACCTGCCCTATCTGAACTTCTCCACCCCTCTTCCCCTCCTGGGCCAGTGTCACTAGGAGAAATCCCCTCCTTTTTCCAGTGTTTTGCTTGTCCTCAAGATCATGTGTTAAAGAAACTGTTTAAGTTACTGTTAAGAGCCTAGTTTCTTACTAGGTTAAGAAAATGACAATGAAGTCTAGGAAACAGGACCTAAGGCCAACCAGGCCAGCTTGGTGGGCTTGTGATTTACCTTACTGGGTCTCTTGTTATCTCCCTGCTTTATGAAGAAAGGATAAAAAATAAAAGGTAGTTACTTCCTTGTCTTAATGGGGAGAGTCACAGTGACATATGGCAAATACTGGAATGTCTGAAGTCTGGACTTCCTGCATATTGATTATGCCTTTCTGGCTAGCATGCCATTCATATTACTTAATACTGCTTTTCTAAATATTATTAGGATTATATAGAAATACATATATTTTAAGACATAAATGATAATATGTTTTCATTCAAAAGTATCATTTTTTTCAATGTCTATTAGTGGTATGAGGAAAGTTTTCTTCTTTAGCTGTCTGCTTTAACAAATTGATCTAAATAAATACACATAAAATCTGTATTGAACAAATTAATCCAAATAAATGCACATAGAAGCTGAATTTTTGGTGGAGAGGATTATACTCTATTAATCTCTGTGATCTAAAATGCACAGCCTTTGAATAACCCAAGTGTAGAATGACTTGGTCTCTACACTAAATCCATACGAAGAATTGACCTTTGAGTAAGTTTAAATTCATACTGGCCTTTAAAAAATAAAAGTGATTCTATAGGCGCCATCTTTCTGGGAAAGTAATCTCATTTGTGATAACAAAAACCATCACAAATGTGTTTTCAATGAAATATAGAGATAAAGATAAATTTACTGGATTATCATTTAAATAAAAATATTGATCATTGATCTACATTCAATATATCAGTGTGGTAATAAGACAGCATATATCAGTAAATTATATAAAATTTTCTATAAATAGAATTTGATAAGCAAAGTGATAAAATATTATTCTGGAAAAAAGAAAATGCTTGGTAAAATGAAAAAAATAATTGTGTATAATAAAAACTTATTTTATAAGTTAGTATGCATCCACTTTAAGTTAAAGTCAACATTACATTTAACATTAAATTTATCTGGAAATATTGGCTCCTCCCTTAGTTTATTCAGACTGCTAAATAAAATACAACAGACTAAATAGTGTACAAACAACAGAAACTTACAGTTCAGAAATGCCAGATTGGGGGTGCATGCTTGTAATCCCAACACTCAGGAGGCTGAGGCAGGAGTATCATTGTGAGTTCCAGACCAGCCTGGGCTTCAGAGTGGGCTAAGGCCAGGCTGAACTGCACAGCAAGACCCTGTCCAAAAAGAAAAAAAAATGCAGAAAGAAAGAAAAAGAAAAAGAAGAAACTTATAGTTAGTAGGCTGGGATGTAGAAACTTCATATGAGTGTCAATTTGGTTGGCTGATGTCAGCCTTATGTGCTGTTGCTATGCAGAAAGACTTCAAGGCTAGGGAGATGGCTCAGTAGTATAAGTGCTTCCCTGGCAAGCACAAGGGCTTGAGTTCAATCCCCGGTTCTGCCAAAAAAATAAAAAAAAAAAAAAGAAGGAAGAAAGGCTTCCTGCTGTGTCCTCATCTACCTTATGAACAAATCACTTCCCCAAGCCTCCATCTCTGAATATCATTATGACGGGGATGAGGATTTTTGCATATACTTGTGGAGGACACTCAAGCTTTCAAACCTTCTATGCTCTGAACCTGCTGGAAAATTTGAGCACACTATGACATTGAAATGACAACTATCTTAATAATAATAATAATAAAGACCAGGGGAAATAATTACCAGTAACACAGGATAGCTCATACCTGTATTTCCAGGTATTCTAGAGGCTGAGCCAAATAGATTCCAAATTGAACAATGTAAGGCAACACTGTCTAAATACTAAAAGAAATATATATGTGTAAGTACTGAAGAATCAAAATGGCCAGGTACTTACCCAAAATCAAAATGGCTATTGAAAAACGTTTTGGTTGTTTAAGATTTTCTGTTTTGCAATTATTTAAGGATATTTTCTGGGGCCGGGGAAATGACTCAACGGAATAAGCGCTTGCCTGGCAAACGAAAGGGCTTGAGTTCAATCCCCGGTTCCACCAAAAAAAAAGGTTATTTTCCACAGACTAATCTATGGAAAGGAGCAGTCAGTTTTAATTTACTTTGTCTTCTTTTTTCAATTGTCTTCTTTTTTCAGTTGTTTCAATTTTTCTTTTCTTAAGTTTTTTTCCTTTCTTCTTCTAATTTTGCATTCATATATCTGGTAATATGAACAACTAGTTGGAAGATAACATTATGCACTAGAACAAATACTGTAAAATTCATATTATTTTGTTAAGTGAAATTCTGTATCGCTTATAAATTTCTGTTTTAATATTATATTGTACTCTTTAAAAACTAAAATAAAATGGAATCTTGCTCAGAAAGTATGTTTTCTTAATCCTGAAACCCAAGAAATAACTTAAGACTTATTCTAAGACCAATATACCCATATATCTTATGTTACACTATCAGCTTTTACTAGATATTGATTAAATCTTTGTACATTTCCTTTCAGTATTTTCAATGCATTTTTTAAAAAATGGGGATTGGTTCTTATGTATATTCTTTAATTTACTTTCAGAGATATGTCTCATGTATTTCAGATTCTATTTGTATTTAATTTCATTTCTTACAGTATTTTTTTCATTTACATATTTGGTACAGGGTCTGTTTGCTTACAATATTTTTAATAATGTTCTTTTAACTTTTGTCTTCCACAAACTCCCAAATCTATGTTGATTTAATTTTGTTTAATTTCTTTCCTGAGTTCTGTTAGCTCTCATTTATCCCATGTGTCTTCTTTACAATTATGCTTTGATTTCTATAATGTTTTAAAAAATTATTCAGTTTTGAAGTTGTATATTTTGCTTCTACTTTCAATTGTATTTCTTGCAGTTATGTTTCTTATTAACTTGACTATAGTTTCCCTTATTGTTTTTGACCTATACTGTAGACCATACCTGATTCTGTAATAATTCTTTTAGATTTATCAATAATTTTTGGGGGGGACTGGGAAGATGGCTCAGTGGAATAAATGCTTCCCTGGCAAGTACAAGGGCCTGAGTTCAATCCCTGATTCCTCAAAAAAATCAAGTTTTTTTTTGATAAAGCACCATGTATAAGATGGACCAATGGCAGCTGCTACATGTGAGGAAGAGTAGGCATAGGAATTATCCCTTATTTACATAGTGTTGTTGTATAGAATAATTATGATATCAGCAGACCGTGTGTGTGTGTGTGTGTGTGTGTGTGTGTGTGTGTAGAGAGAGAGAGACAGACAGACAGAAAAACAAATACAGATAGGAGGATACTTAAGAGATCTGCATCTACAGATTGAAAGACATTAATGATTTCACTCATTAGAATGTCTTTATTTTCAGATTGCTTCCTACAAAATGATGCCATTACAGATTTTTAAATCTCTTACATATTTCATTGTAAAATTATTTTTGAAACACATTTTCATGCATTTTTAAATACATGTAGGTAGTTTATTTCCAGATTGTAGAGCAACTCTTAAGCTATTATTTGATATTATTTTTGAAAAATATTACCCTCTGTACTTTTTGAATCATCAATTTCCTTTTTCATTGTCTTATATCTTTGGCTTTTCATGTCAGAATTACAGTTTTATGTTGTGGATCTTATGAAGAGAAAGTCAAACACAGTTAATTTTTTAAAGTCCCTTTTTCTTTGCCTTTTCCTTGTTTGGCTTTCAGAAAGTGAGAATATTTGACTTATAAGCTTCGCTTTGAGGTAGAGCTGACCATATATCAAAGTTTTCACCTCGTGTTATAAGAGTAAGTTTCTGTAGACGCCTTCTCTCCATTATTAAAAAGCAAATTTGCGCCTTTTCCCCACCCTTTCCTCCCTTCCTCCCGCTGCACTAGGAACGCTGTTTCTGGAGCCGCATTGCCGCCTTGAGGCTGGAGGGAAAATGTTAACCGCAGAGTATTTCAAAGAAATTCAGAACTCAAACCTCAAGGTAAGAGAGGCAGTATCTTGCTGAAAGGGCTGCTTCCCTGTACGTGTGTGTGTGTGTGTGTGTGTGTG